>JAASFJ010000166.1:0-35636 GCA_023333755.1 Globisporangium uncinulatum | reverse complement strand
TCGTTTTTGGAATTTATAATTGCGATTTGACAACCAAACTCAGATGCGAACAATCTGGATTGGTACAACGCAACGATATTGCCTTTTTTACGTTGAATTGTCTAAATATACTGTAAGATTGGACTTTTCACTCAGACAAATCAGTCTATTGTCTGAATTATATTTTGACGATACAAAAGAGGTCGATCACGAAACGACTGACGCATGACACCGACCGGCTTCGACAGTGTAACTCAGCTCTTCTGTGACCTGTTAACATCAGATGTGTGATTGGCAATGTCACTTGCGTCTATTGCTTACAATGACCGCACATGGGGAGGTCAAAAACACGTATTTTTAACGAGATGACTTTTTAACATTTTCGAATAAAACTGAATTGCGTCAAGCAGACACCGTGCCAGAGGTTGCAAACAGCATGGTTGTTCATGTGTTGCACGGGTGCATGGACACACACAGTTCGGGCTCGTTTAGGTTAATATTGATGGAGTTTGTTTTTGGGGTCTGATCGCGTTTGGCTTGGTTGACTCGAGAGACTGGGTGTTATATTTAAAAATCATCATTTGAATTTTTATAAAATTCAAATAATTCTAATTTTTTAATTTATTTAAAAAAATCCCAATTTTGAATCTCTAATTTGCGTCTAAAAATTCAAAATTGAATCGATAAGTACGTCAGCAAGATTGAAACAGCCGCACAGCCAGTCGACAGCGTTCATTCATTGCACGTGTCGTGTCGGGCGGACCTCCCGCCGAAGCGGACGCTTCTTGTCCCTCGCCTCTCACTGCAACCGCTACGGCGACTCGCCACCACACCGCATTCCCCATATTCCTCTTGTCGCCCACTCGGCACTTGCCAACGCATCGCATCCCCGACACGTCCGTTCACCACACGTGCGCTAATGGCTGACACCATCACGGTCTCCGTCACGAGCTGCGGCTCCTCCAGCTGCTCAGCAGAGCGCCAGAGCCCTGCTGTTGCGCAGATCCGCCGCATCACTGCTGCTCACACCTCGCAGCACAAGGCAACTGGGGACAACCAACAAGAGTCCGAGCAGCAGCACCATGATGCCAGCAAGACGCTTTCTCTCGAACAGCTCGTAGAGGAGGTTGAGAAGCTCTTGAAACAGCCCGAGATGAGCGACGCGTCGCTCCGAAAGCGACCAGTCTTCCAGCGTGTGCTCGAGTACGTCCGCTGTCTTTGTGTGTGCAACTCGCACTCTGAAAGCAACGGACGGAAGGCGAATGCGACTCATCTGTGGCTTCATTGCCGTCGATTTGCGTTGTCTACTCAGGTGCTACAGTGGCGACATGCGCGAGCTCGAGCGCTTTGCGTACGTGGACACGTCCAAGAACTACACGCGCAACCTCATTGCGACGGACAATGAGTCGTATGCGCTGATTCTGATCGTGTGGAACCGCGGCAAGTACTCGCCGATCCACGACCACCCATGCGACGGGTGCTGGGTCAAAGTTGTCGCGGGTGCTGTCAATGAAGTGCGGTACCAGAGCGAGGGTGGGAAGCTCGCCGAGACGTCCAACGTCACGCTACACGCGGGTGTGACGTACATGGACGACTCGCTTGGCTTGCACAAGATCGGCAACCCGAGCGAGAGCGTGGACGCGGTCACGCTCCACCTCTACTCGCCGCCGTACGACAAGTGCCGCGTCTGGTTCGACACAGAGAACGCCGACAAGTCGTCGGTCGCGCACGCGTACTACTTCTCCGAGTTTGGCGAGCGCGCGGACTACTAGCGCTATGACCAAGTGCATATCTTCTCCTGAGTATTCCTTCTCCTCTTGCGTGTTGAGCTTGGGCTGCGTTCTTGTCGTCTCTTATCGTGCAAGGCTTTCTTACCATGCTCCTGGTGCCCACGTGTGCCTGCGCGTGTGTGTCCGTCCGTAATTGGATCCCCTCTTGCTCGCCGTAGCTAGAGCCCGAGACCCTGAAGCGACGGGCGGCGCTGGTTCGACGGACGCTGGAGGTGCTCTGGTAGCGGAGCCCCGAGCGGATCGATCGGTCCTGTCGCTCTGCCGTCGCGAGTCTACGGCACCGTTGCTTTCATGAGCCTAATCGCGTTGGATCGGACGTGGAGACTAGGTCACGCACCTTGGCGGTTCCCTGGCGTTTGATCACTGGCGGTTGGGTCTCCGCTCGCGTGTACGACGACCCTGGACGCGAGAACGACGAGAGCTGACACCCGACAGAGCAGCCACACGCCGCCATAACGCACACTCCAGCTCGTCAGCGATAGCCGTCCGACTCCGCTGCAATAACCACTCGAGTGCGTCGCCGTACGCTCTCCGAGTACTTGTCGCTGCTCGCCAGTTGCTCAGGCTGGTCGTTGATCTTGCGGATGATGCCTTTCACAATCAGTTCGGCCTTATGACTCCGTCGGCAGCCGCGAGCTTGACATCGCGGACGAGGCAACAGGGTCGTCAGCGTCGGCACAGTATATCGAGCGAGTTCCATGCGACGACCAGCGAGTGCGCACACACCTGCAAAGAATGGCCAGATCGCCTCTGAGATGCTCGCGTAGTCGATCGGTGTGCGGCCCTCCACGTCCACGGCCTTGGGGTCCGCATCGCCCTTGTCGAGCAGCACGCGCACAGCCTTGCCGTGCTCCTGGAACGCTGCTGCGTGCAGTGCAGTCCACCCCGTGCCTGTACAACTAGTGAGTGCTGTGGTGTGGGTGCTGTCGCGTGCTAGTACAACGGGAGCATACTACCTTCGTTCCGGGCGCTGACGTCTGCGCCTTTGTCGAGTAGGAAGCCCACCATCACGTCGTTGCCCCAGAGCGCCGCAGCACACAGCGGCGTTGTGCCGTCTGAACCGGACAGTGTGCTATCAGTACGCAGCACCAACTGGTCGTCTACCGTATGACACGACGCGACACGACATGACACGACATGACACGACATGACACGACACGCTTGACGCACCGCGTCCTGGTGCGTCGATGTGTGCGCCGCTCTCGAGCAAGAACTCGACCTGTCGCCCACAACGTCCGGACGATAACACTCTCCCAGTAGTCAGTAAGGCGACAGTGCAGCGCAAGGTCCAAGGGCACGCGTGTGTCCAGCTTCCTCCTGCTAACTCGCCATTGTGCGCGAGCCGTTTGCTGCCGCTTCAGCAAACTCGACGTGCGAGCGGATGACGCCTTCGCGGGCTTGCTGGTCCTCGTAGTCTGCCATCCTGTGTGAGTGTCTGCTCCTTACGACGAATGAAACGGACTAACCTGCTCAAGATGAACTAACTTTGTCAACTCTGCCACAGGATGAAAAGAACGCCAGTGTTGATTAATTGCGTCACCAACCAGCTAGAACGACCGGAGGTTCTCGAGGCACTTGGCGACAGAGCTCCGGTACACGCTCGTCGCGTGCGTCGCCATTTTTGTCTTGGACGACACGTGGAGGTGCTGCTCAATGAAACTCGGGTCGACAATGAGGTTCCCTTCGGCGTCGATGGCCACCTCCGTGCCGACATGCTGGTACAGTCCCCACTGCCCGCCAGCACACACGAACAACAACAACACCGCCAGCAGTCAGTCGCATACCCCTTCTCCCCCTTCTCTCTCTATCCATTGCAACGCAACACAGCCACTCACGAAGCGAGGGATGCCAGGGACGATGTCACCGTCCATCACGACGCGGTAGCTCGTCGGCACGCACTTGTCGTAGTGGCGGCAGAAGCTCGGGTTGCCCACGCGCGGGCCGCCAAAGTTGTACATGTTGACCTTCATGCTAAAGTTCACTGCGAGGTCGTACGCTGCGAGCACTGCGAGGGCGCCGCCCATGCTGTGCCCTGTCGCATACACGCTCACGCCCGGGTTCTCGTCCAGAATCAGCCGCGTGATTTCTTTCAGCTCGTCGCGCACCGACACGTACGCTTTCCAGAACCCTGTCGCGGTCGAGAAGCCGACACCAGCGATCGAGAGCGCACGCAGACACAGATCGACAGCGTGTTAAGCAGTCAGAGACTCCCATACACGTCTGAATCAGTAGCCACATACAGGCAACGAACGCACCGCTATGTACACGCGGCAGCGCCATGTTGAGCAGTGGGATCTTGGACAAGCCGTCGGCCGTGGCTTCCATGCACGTCCGCTTGCGCCAGCGGCCGCGGGACTTGACCCAGAGCACTTTCTGGTGGAACCGGAGGTTGCTCTTCCAGTTCTCGCGGCTCGTTGTGCCCCGGAACGCGACCACGAGCCGCTTGCGCGCCACGTCAAGTGCGACAACGACGTGGGTGTCGGTGAGGCTGCTTCGCAAATGCGTCACGAGCTCAAAGCCGGAGCTGGCGAGGTCGAGCTCACCGTACCCGGACGCGGACGGCCGTCCTGGTGGGTCATAGTACGCCTGGTACGCGAGCTCGAGCAGCCACGCCGCCGTCTCGACGCAAAACAGGTGCGAGTCGGGGGTGAGGAAGCCGTAGCGGTCCACTCGCGGCCGCTCCTCGACGTGGAACGCAGTGGTCGAGAGCAGCCCTGTTCTGGCGCCAGTCGACGGCGGCAGGTGGACAAACATCACGAGGTACACGTACACGGACAGGAACACGAGCTGGCCGAGCGACGGGTGCCCCGAGTCGTACTTGAGGAACGTGTGCACAGCAGTCTGGACGAACGCGCTGAAGCCGAGCTGGTACCACGCGTGGCCGAGCGCGAGGAGCTGGAGCCCGGCCAGGACGAGGACGTAGCTCACAATGAGCAGCGTCTCGAGGAACAAGAACCGGAACGACAGCTGCTGGAACCGCGTGAGCATGTACGGAAGCTGACGCAAGTACACACCAGTGCGCCAGCCAATGCGCGCGATCCAGACGACCCAGCCGAGCAACAGTGTGAGGCGCACAACGCCCAAGAGCGCAAAGAGTTCGTCGTCTCGCATGGTTGTTCGTCGTGTCGTCGTCACTGTTGACGGGCCATCCGTCAAGTGGAACAGCGCGGGCATGCGGATCACCGTCATCCCCGTCTCGACTGCGAGCAGCACGAGCCCAAATAGCAGCTTCGCGACGAGCCGGCTCGGCCGCGCGTCGCCGTGCTGGTCCAGCAAGTTGAGCCAGAAGACGTAGAAGAACGCTTCGGCGAACGACTCGCACGTCGCCGACACGAACCGCGTGCGCAGACTCACGCTCGGCGCGAGCTCTGCGATCGAGTGGATCGGGTTCTGCCATAGGAGCAGCACTGCACCGAGGGCAAACACCCACTTCTGCACGCCGAGCACGTCGCGCCAGACGCCGTGGGCGTGGTCGAGCACTGCGACGAGCCAGCACGGGAGCGCAACGAGCGTCGCGAGGAGAAAGAGGCCGCGGAGCACGAGCTCGCTCTTGTGCAGCGCTGGTCGCCTGTTCATACACGGCGCCGACTGTGAGTACAGAGACGTTGGACACGCTCTCTCTATGTCTGTCGGCACCAAGCACGGCCGTCTGTGTTACGCACGCACGTGTAGGAGAACTCGTACGAGACGTGCTGTCCAAACTCGTTCGGGTACGCGCCTCGGAACTCGACGACCACCAAGTACGCGTCGAATCCGTTGCCGTCCTTTACCAACAGCAGTAGCCAGCAGTAGCCACCACCCACCGTCCAGTGGCAGTAGCTTGTCAGTCCATCGACGGCAGAGGATCGTGTGCAAACGACTGCAACATCACGCACCTGGTCGCTGACTTCCTGCGACACATCCAACAGTGTCACGCGGTTGCACGCGGACGCTGGTGCCGCCGACGGACAGTCGACCCACACGCTCTGGTCCCGCTCCGCTGCAATCTCCACCTTCGTCGCTGGCGTCGTGTCTACATCGACGCCGTACAGGAACGCGTCGTACGTGAGCACAAAGCTCTGGTCCACCACATTGTCCTCGTCCTCTTCTTCTCCTGTCTCAAGCGGGTGGTGCCAGCGCTGCCACTGCGCGTCCATCGGCTGCAGCTGTACGTCTTTCGCACTGTCGGTATCGTCTTTGTCCGCTGCCAACAGCAGCGTCGATGCGTTCCGAATATCGAGAGCGAGGGCGACGGACCCTGCGAATCGCGAGACGTTGCGTACAAAGCCCGACCAGCGAGCGAGGCCGTGTGTGCGGTCGACTACAATACAGGGCTCATGGGGCGACACGCGTCCGTCACAGAGCGCACCAGGTAGCGTCACAGCAGCGCCCAGGAAGCCGCGGCTCTGGAGATAGGGAGAGAGCAGTGCGAGTGCGAAAGCGAGGTACGTGACTGCAAGCACAGAGCTCGCAGCGCGCGACGAGAGCGTTTCGAGCCGGATACGCGGCGTCGCAGTGCCGCTAGCCGGACTGCTGCTACTCACTGTGGACGTACACGGCGACAATGCAGCAGCAGCGGTAGTAAGAGGCGACGGCTGTTGTTGTTGTTGTTGTTGTTGTTGCAGGCGTGCGCGCATCTCGAACGCGTCACGGAAGAGTTCGGACGACGCGTAGTCGGCCGACTGGAAGAGGAGCGGGCGGTACACGCGCTCGGCGTCGCTTGCGTCGTCGTCCAGAGGCGGTGGCGGACCAGCAGCCTCGGATGCGGTGCTGCGGCTGCGCGAGCCTGGCTGCCGCATCTTTCCAGGCCTTTTGGTGTGTGTGTGTGTCGTCTCGGATATTCTTCAACAGCGCTCCCGGGACTGAATCCCTTGGTTTTATCGCTAGATTTGACGTGATGTGAAACCGTGACGACCAGTACAGTACTCTCGGTTATATGAGTACATTCACTTCGTAGCGTGGCGTGTCGTGCAATGGCTTGGTACAGGAAGCTGGTACTGGAGATATCGCTACATCCACGGGTCGTCGACGGGAGTCGTTGCAGCGGCAGCACGGAGTTGGTCTCCGCCATTAAACTCGAACGGCTGGTCAAACGGCGACAATGACGCCACTGTCGTCGCTGGCCACTTGGTGCTGCTTACACGTCCACTCGGGACTGTAAAGTCCACGCCTGGGAAGCCCATTCCGGCTCCGTGCGTCGAGAACGCGTTCACACTACCAGCAACCGCCGCTGACGGTGTTTCAGTGGTGCGTTCGATCTTCTCGTGCGCGTCCGACGCCGACGCGTCGCTGGCGATCTGAAGCTCGTCCGAGCTGCAGAACGCGAACAGTGCGTCTTGTGGGGCTTTCGCGAGCTCGCGGACGCTCGAACCGGTCGCACGGAACTCGAGAATGCCGCTCCAGTGGTCCTGCGTGACGCTGCCTTGAACCGCATCGCGGGTCAGCGTCACGGACGCTGCAATGCACTCGTCCCACCTCGTCTCCGCTAGGAACGCGATCTGAGGTCCCGTCAACGTCAGTCAGGGTTACTCGTACCCCAGCAGCGTCACTCCTCAGCCCAGTTCTCGCAGTCGAAACAGGCAGCCTCGTAAGCCAGTCAAGACAGACCGACGTACATGGATGTGGATCGACGTGTCGATCAGTAGATCGCGGATGAGCACGACTCGCGCGTTACAGTGCCTCGCTAGCCGCTGGCAGAACGACACCGTTTTGCTCCCGTTGTTCCTGTTTTTGCTAGCGGTGGTCGCACGTTTGGACGACTCGACTAGGAACGCGCACGTTGTCTCCGCTCTACCACAGCCCCACGGCGGTTCTCAGTAGTTAGTCCACATGAAAGACTCACTCGGAACTCTTAGCGGCACACCATTCCAGCTCACCCTTGCCAAACGCGCTGGAAGAACGCCCCGGTCGTGAACTGCGGCTTCGGGCGCCGGAACAACGCATCAAAGTGCACGACAAACTTGTCGGACGGCGCGAGTCGGATCGGACCGCCTCCACCATCGCTAGAAGCGTCGAGCTCGGGGAACACGACCTGGAAGAAGAACACGGCCTGTGTGAACTTGAGCAGCTGGAAGCGCTTCTCGCCTCGGAAGACCGCAAAGCTCAGGAGACTCCCGCTCGCACTGCCAGCCTGGAGCATCCGCAACTTCAGGTCGTTGGAGCTGTCGACGCACTTCACGGCTCCGAGCGGGCGGATCTGGACCTCAAAGTCACTGAGCGGCAGGTTCGTCACATTACAGCAGCGCACGTCCAGTGCCACGACGTCTTCGCGTGCCGGGACTGGCTGCGTGTACGCCACGCGGATCGAGAAGAGATCCGAACTCCCGGTGATGACGACACCGGTGCTGCTGTCGTAATCGGACGAGATGACGGTCGGGGACGCAGTCGTCGTCGCCAGCGGTTCCTGGTGTTTCTGCGGGACAAACAAGTGCGCTGGGTGCAATATCGCGTGCGTGTAGAGTGAACGAGCAGCCAGTTCAACGGACGTTGGTGCCGACAACACTTCGTGCAACCTGCTCGTCAGCAAACGACAGCCGTTGGAGCGTCAGTCACGCACCCATCCCATTGGATGGAAGCGAACCTCTTCACCTGTTGTCGACTAACGCACGCGTGGCTTTCAAGCGACTCCGCTGTCGTAATGGCGGCGACCCGGCGAGTAAGCTGCTCGCACACGTCCTGGATGCGCGACCCGAGCTGCGGCTGCAGCTGTGCGAGTGCCACCGCGCACTCGGCGACCGCCACGAGCGTCTCCACACTCACGCGGTGCTTCGCTTGGTTCCCAACACGGCTGCTGCTTACACTACCACCAGCACTGCCGCCTCCCAACCGACCGTCGCCAAAGGCGGCAGCGCTCGCGCCGTTCGTCTGCGACTCGCTAGTCGCCTCACATTCGTCCTTCGACGAGGAGAACAGCGCCTGCGCCTCAGCCGCGAGCTGCTCATACAACTTCTCGCTCGAGATCGCTTGGCCCCTCGCCGCCAGTCGGATCCCGATCCAGAGAAGCTGCACACGGATCTCTGTGCGTGCGATCCGAGGCCACACTTGCTGAAGGTCGCACTGAAAGAACGCCAGCGTCTCACGGAACAGGAGCGCACCGTTCGAGCGCATTGCACGCTGGAAGTGGCGCGTCAGCAACGCCACGTAGCACAACTGGCTTTCGTGATGCCGGTTCTCAGTGGCAGTGGTCGTAACGGTTGGCTTGTTCACTAACAAGCGCTGGAACGCCTTGAGTACGATCAGCTGTGCGACTTGGACGGACGGAGCTGCCGTGGACGGAGTGTCATCTTGGAGCGCGAGTGCTTGCGCGAAGCAGCGGAAGACTTGCGCACCGTTCGCACGAGGAGCGAGCCGCGACGTGCTGCTGGGCGACTGGCGGAAGAACTCGAGCGCGCACAGCGACTCAAGCAGCAAAAACTCTTGGTGGCGCACGACGCGGTCGCAGACTGCGTCCGCGAGTAGCTGAAGAAGTCCCTGGCGATCGCTGACAACGTACACGTCCACACACCGCATTCAAGATTGTCGATCGTCACGAACCACCGACACATACACACGACAGCAACAGATGCAAGACTACGAACAGCGACGCACGTCTCGCGTTCCATGAGGCTGAGCGCCTCGACGACGCGGACAAAGAGCGGCACACAAGTGTCTGCAGTCACCCACGCGAACACCTTCACGAGCATCTGGCTCATCTCGAGCTTGAGCTCTGAGCTCTTGTGGAAGAAGCACTGCGCGACAAGCTCCCGTACGAGCATCGGCGCCCGCTGGAGGCGAGCGAACGCCATCAGCGGGTGTGACAGCAGCACGAACGCCGCTCGACAGAGCGCAGAGCTTTGCGCGAGCGACGCCTTCCGCGCCAAGAGCGGACAGATCCAGGCCTCGAGCACGTCAGTCGCAAGCTGGTCGACGCGCGCACGACACGACGAGCCACTCAGGTGGTTGTCGTCGTCATCGTCAGCATCGCCGTCGTCGCTAGGCGCAGCCACCATGTCGATGTCGACGTACGGGAGCGAGATGCCGGGGCACCGCGCGCCGCTCTTGTCCATCATCATATAGAGCAGCATCGCGATCCATACGAACGCGTCGACTTGGTGCCGCATCGGGAGCTTCCTCGCGGCTGCTTGGATCGCTAGGATGCGTGGGAATGCTTCCTTGAACACAGCAGAGACGAGGTCGTTCACAGCGGACTGTGTCTGTGGAGCTTCTTTCACAACGTTGAAGGTGTTGAGCGCTGATCCGCGCGAGAACAGCGTGTGCATCGCAACGAGCGCCGCCCCAACCGAGTCCACTGACCCAGCAGTGCTACCACCGCCAACAGTGCCGCTTCCAGCAGGTCGCTGATCGCCGGCGGGGAACAGCGCTTGGAAGATGAGCTTCCAGGTGTCGACGACGATCGTCCAGACGTCCTGTTGGCAACAGACACGCGCTTCGTGCGACTCGAACGGGAGCGCGAGCAGCCCATCGGCGGTGAGGACGTTGACGGCCACGTCGACGGTCAGCCGCGCACACGCTGCGATCGCCGCACACCGCACGTCGCTCTGGTCGTGCGTCAGCACTGAGCGCAGCTTGTTCATTGGCTCGCGCTCAGGCGACGCGAAGAAGCGTAGTACGAGCGGCAGCGGTGCACGCGCGAGCAGCGGAAGCGCCACTAGCAGCGCTGGTGCGTTCTGCGACCCTGCAAGCTCTGCCACGCACGCGTCGACCAGCAGTTGCCACGTGTCCATCTTCGCACATGGGGGTGCGCGCGCAGCGAGGCGGAAGCCGAGTGCACGCACCATCGCGCTCGCCTCGGGCTTGAGGCATTCCTATGCACACGGGTGTGAGAGAGTACATTGTGTGCGGAGTTGTTGGTGACTGTCAATCGACACACCTCGAGCGCCTCACGGAAGTCGCGCAGTGCGAACGCGGTGCGCTTCAGCTGCAGCAGACGCTGCGCCTTTGCGAGCACGCGCTTCGTAGCGGCGGTCGACGCCGCGTCGTTGGCTGTGTCCTGCATGGCGCGGCTTGGATCTTGAAGCGCCGTCACGGGAGACCCGTCGGCTCGCAGTGGCTACAGAGATGTCCCGGCTCTGCACCTTCGAGATATTTTCTTTCTGGTTCTACTGTAACTCGTGATGAAATAACGAAGGGGACCACTGCGAGTTCGAAGGTTGTGATTGCGGGTGACCGAGACAATGAGTCCTGAACACCGGACACTGTGTTGCGCTACCGTGCTCTCGACTACCCTGCTATGTGGCGTGGGTCACGCTTCCATCAATGCTTGCTCTGCTTCCTCGCCCCTCGATCCATCCCACGTCGCCAGATCGCACCCTCTCTCTTGTGCCCACTGACTAATTCACCGCGTGCGCTGGACCAACGTACCGACCGTTAGACCCACCGCAATTCGCCTGGTGACGACACTGCCCACGAACATACTCCCATCCAAACAGCTCTCCGGACCGAAGTTGTGAGATGTTCGGTTGGGTTGTGGGTGGCGTTGTGAACCAGGCACTCGAAGGGTACGGCGATCCCAACGGTGTGTACGGGTACCAGCTCGACCGCAGGCGCTGGGAGCAGATCAAGAAGAGCGAAGGCGCCACGGTCTTCTGCCTTCGTCGAAGTGAGTGTGGGGACAGGCCAATCCATTCGACTCCAAAATCTCGGCCGCAGTGCCGTCCTTTAACTATGATGCTTGCGGTTGGCCCCGTACTGGGCAAGCTGGAGGCTTGCTATTCAGTTTGTTGTCGCCCACAGTGCCCACGCGGAGGTCAAGATTGCTTATGTCAACGACGAAGTCTTAGACTGGTCGGCAGGATCGATCGAACGTCTCGCTCGCGATCAGCATCTCCACCCTGTTACTCGACGCTAGACCGGACGACTGACGTCGCTCGCTTGCTTTTGCTGCAGACTCCAGCTCACGCTCGGCAGTCTCGCGACAGTGCGGTACGACATGCGATCGTTACGACATTCACCACCTCGATGTGGCCCATTGGCAAGCGCATCGAGATTGTGTCGGCGACCTTCTTCCGAGACGAACGGCGCGAACATCGAAGTGGGCGTCAAGTACGCCAAGGACACGACGACGTTGCCGAGTCTGCAGAGCCTCACGAACAATTCGTGCGACCAGTTGGCAGAGATCGACGTGAGCTTTGCTTCGAAAGCTGCGTTGAACCTAGACAAGATCACTCTGGTAGTCGAGCTCAAGTGTCCGACTTGGAACGCATCGGACTGCAGCGTCACGACAAGGTCGTGGCCAAGTGTGTGGACGCAAGCGCCTCGTGCCCGGTACTCACGACGACGGAGGCGACTGTCATAAAGGCTACGACAACCCTTGTGGGCTCGAGTAAGTTTGTGACGGCCGCTGGCGGTACCACGACAACGACGTGTGCTTGTACGGAGCGTGTTGAGGTCGCGTCGTTGAAGGTGACGGAGTCAAACGGTGCTCCGTTCAAGGTCGAGATCAAGTATCAGAAGGACGCGATAAACTCGATGACAGTCAAGACGTTCGACAACGGCATCTGCTACTCTCCGAGGGCTGAAATGGGCTTCACGACGACGAACGCCGACGCGAACCCAGACACGACCAATCTGATCGTGACGACCTTGACTTCCGCCGGCAACGCTACGGACTGCAAGGTCGAGTACGAGATTGTCGGCAAGTGTGTGGCGAAGTGCACCAAGTGTGTTACCACATCTGTGACCGCTGCCTTGATCCCGAAGACCTGAGCTCAACTCGGCCACGTTTAAGAGCGCTGCGAACGATGTTTTGACGTGTCTCGGGGACGAACGCTACAACATCCTGACTGCCAAGATTACCGAGATCAATGGCGTCACCATCAACATGGACGTGGGAGACCGGAACGCCATGACATCACGGTACTCAGTTGCGAGCATCAAGGGTGTCACGTGTACGAGGCGGTGAGACTTTCGGTCGCGATGCTCATGGACGGCCACCCAGAAAAGACGTTTGCGAGTATCGGTGTCGAGCGTCCGTCACAAGCGACGGACTGCAACCTCAAGTACGACGTCACGGCTGAGTGTGTGAAGAGGAGCTCGGACACCAGTCCGGCATTGACTACGGCTGTTGTGACCGTGAAGAAGAGCGAGAGGCTCGACTTGGACCGGACCAAGTTCGTGACTACAGCCGGCGGCACCACCGCACCGACGTGGACGGTCACACAGCACGTCGAGATCATGTCCGTGAAGACCCATGAGACAAACGGCGCGAGTCTCGCTGTTGGCGCTGGTTATTACTAGAAGAACTCTACACGGCGGATCTCTCTCAAGACACTCACCGATGCTACTTTCTACCAGACAACCAGAACCGAGCTTGCGTTTGGCCTGAAGGCGAACCTGAACACGGACGTCACGAACCCGCTCATCATGGTCACATTACCTGCGACAAGCAGCGCGTACGCGGACTGCTCAGTCAAGTACGAGGTGATGGCGCAGAGTGTTCTTCTGCATCGAAACGAGAGCGGACGAACTGGGGTCAGAGCAAACGATTCATACCCATGCGTACTTCGGTGGAACCAGCCCAGTTCAGTGCAGCCGCGCAATTGCCAGATACGGCCACGTTGCGAGTTCAGATGGAGCGATCCGCATGATCTAACACCGTCACTGAAACATGGGGCTGACGTCGTGAGCGTGCTGGTACGGTATCAACAAAGTCAATTCGGTGATCGGACCAGGACGGAACTTCCGGTGCTGCAGATAATTTCCAGTTCACTGAAGTACCAGTGGTACTAGTACAAGTTTAGAATGAATAACTTCCCTTCCTGACATCACCTCATGTTCTTCAGTGCCTGTCTGCTTGCCGATCTGCAGCTTCGCGAGGTGCACAAGGGATGCGACTGGCATGGCCGAAGCGCCACAAACCACTGACATAGAGCGTCTCGAGTGGTCGTACGAGTTCGTGCCGTCGCGGCGTCTTCCCGCTCTCGATCTCTCTCGCTCGATCAAGTCGCGGTACCTCCCGCCGTATCTGCTCACGCACTTTGACGCGTTCCTCAAGCGCTACAACAAGCCGCTCTTCGCCAGCTACATCATCGGCTTGGGTTTCAGTATGTCGGTGCCGCTGCTCGACGCGAACGCTGGTCGCTACGTCGCTTTCGTGGCGGCGGTCCTCGCGATGCCACTGGGACTCGGTAGCCTCGGGACGCTGCGGTTTGACGTCGTGCGGCTACTCTTAGGCACGTACGACTTTTGGTTCTTCTTCCTTGTCAACGGCACGACGAACCTCATGATCGCGACCATGCTGAACGACCTCCGCATGACACGGCTGCTGCTCGACTGGACCGGCTTCCAGAACGTCGTGCTCATCGACGCGCAGCTGCGAGGGATCCGGCAGCTCTCGATCCTTGCCACTGTCGGCACCTTCACAGTGCTCCTGCTTCTCGTGTGCGTGATGCTTGGCCGCGTCGACGGCATCGCCAACTTCTCCATCATGACGTACCACAACAGCTTCAGACGTTACGAGATCACCGCGAGAGACATTGTCGGCAATGGCTTGGTCACTATGAGCATCTTGCTGCTCAAGATCGTGTACAGGAAGCGCAAGCTCTTTAGCCACCGAAAGCTGCAAAGCTCTACGATCGAGTGCGCTATCTATCGCTGTGGCGTCAAACTTACTCCGTGCAGCGACCGAAGCGCCTCGACCCAGCGAATGAGGACTGTCGCAGCAGTCGTTCCTTACGACAGCGACAAGAGTCCAATCATACTTTCAGACACCAGTGCAGCAGCCCCACTGCCGCCAGACCGCACTCCGCCAGTATCCCCTCGGTTCGCGGCCAACCTCTTCCGTCCCGTGTCGACCCGCAGACGCCAGCCGTGCTACATCCAGCAGGTTCGCTACGTCGAGTCCTACGGCACGTTCGACTCGAGGAAGACGATCGCTCCTGTTCGGATAACGAGCAAGGCGAGGATCCCGAATGTCGTCTTACTCCCACTCTACATCTGCGGCGTCGGCGGGTTCCTGCTCACTCTCTTCGCGTCTGTGGCACCACCGACCGTGGATGCGAACGCCGCGAGCTCTGCTATGAGCCACGTGATTAGCCACAGCGCTGTGGCGTTCACGCTCTCGACAGTGTTCACGTCGGTCTTTGGCGGGTTGTACCAGCGAGAGCTCTTCCGCTCCCTCGTCTCGTCGTTCGACTACGTCTTCTACGCCGCCCAGCTCCTCTCGATCCACGTGTCACTTTGCGTCTTGTACGACTGGGAGCTCCAGCGCTGTCTCAGCATCGCAGCGGCCTGGGTCTGGATCCAGTGGGTGCTAACGCTCGACGCGCTCACGCCAATGATGAAGACCAAGCTTCACTTCCACATCCGCTTCGCCATTCCAGTCGTCGCAATGTTCATTCTCTGGCACATCACGACGCTCGCCACGATTCTCGGCGACGCTGGGCCGCCAGACCACGTCATTTGGGAAGGCACACTCTGGGGGCACGTGCTCGTTGTCCGCGTCGTGCCGTTCTACTTCAGCCGCTTGGTGACGCTCACAATGTGGTGCTGCCGCCTCGTGAACCGACTCGCGCGGGCCTCGAACGATGACGCCAACATCCTTCGAGGCGCAGTCGCGTACGAGAACTACCTGGCGCGCGAGTCCAAGCTCAAGTCGCGGACACAGTCGCTTGTAGGAACGCTGGCCCCTCGGCTGCCGCAAACGCGCATCGCTCCGTCTTAAGCACCGCTGACGCGCAGTCTCGCTGGCAGTGAGCGACTCAGGACCGGCGCCTCTTTTTGTGGGGGTGGTCGGTCCATTCGTGCCACGATCGCTCAGGTCCGCTCTCGCCCACACTAGTACTGAGTCGGAACGCGCGCTTTGCTTCGTCGACTGCAAACGCGCTCGTCTGGAACGCAAGTCGCTTCGCGTCGACCGCCAGTCGCGCGTACACCTCTCGCGGGACGACTGCTTTCGCTGCACGCAACACCTCAACCAGTTCGCGGAAGATGCGCTTGTCGTCGTCGTTCACCATTACGAGCGCACTGCCGGTCGCTACGTCGCCGCCTCCGCGACCAGTGCGGCCAATGAGGTGGATGTAGTCTGCCACAGAAGGCGGGAAGTCAAAGACCACGACGTTGCGCACGTGCAGCAAGTCGATGCCTCGTCCCAGTACGTTCGTCGACACGAGCACGCGCACGTCTTCGTTCACGAACGCCTCGAGAACGCGCAGTCGCTCGGGTTGCGGCTTGTCGGCGTGGATTGAAGCTGCTGGGATCTGCGTCTGTGCTGCGATTGCGTCAGCGAGCAGACTCGCGCCAGCTTTGGAGCGGACAAACACGAGCTGGCAATAGACAGAGATAGAGAGATGTAGCGAGGAGAACGTGCGAGTGAGGGGGAGAGGTTCTTGGCGACGTCGTGTGACGCTCTGACGCGTACCGTGGACTCGTCGTACTTGCTTGTGAGGTAGTCGAACAAGAGCTTCTTCTTTGCTCGTTCCTCTGCCCACACGACCTGCTGGTGGATGCTGGCGTTCACAGTGTACGTGGCCGAGGTGGATGCTGTCGCTGCCACAGCTCCACGCTCGTCCTGCGACTGCATCGTCCTCCCACCGACCTCGACGCGTAGGTAGTTGCCAGGAGTAGCAGACAGTGCGTGCGTCTCCGGGCTGTCGGTGTTGCTGCTACTCAAGAGCTGCTGCACAAGCGCTTCGACGCGAGCCGACAGCGTCGCACTGAAGAAGAGCATCTGGAGCTGGGCCAACGGCGGCAGCAAGGCGGCAATCGCAGACAGCTGCGCGCGGAAGCCGACGTCGAGCATCACGTCCACTTCGTCCACGACGCACACGACTGTCGCTGCCAACGTCGTCGTCGTCGTCGTCGTGTCGTCGTCGTCGCCCACTGCTGTCGCTGTGACGTCGACGTTCGAAAAGACGTCGAGGAACCGTCCGGGCGTCGCGACGATCACCTGGACGCCAGTCTGGAGCCGGTGCAGCTGCGGCGGCATCGGCACACCGCCCACGAGCAGCGCTGTCTTCATGTGTGGTACACCAAAAGCGAAGGCCTTCGTCACCGCCTCAATCTGGCTCGCGAGCTCTCGGATCGGTGCCAGCACGACTGCGACCGCACGCGACGACGGGTCCGTGGTGCGCGCGTGTGCGAGCTGTGCGAGGATCGGCACCATGTACGCGACGGTTTTGCCAGTCCCTGTCGGCGCGACCACGAGCAGCTACAGTAGGAGGTCGCCAACCAACCAGCCAATCAACGCCACCGAGCGTGAGTTCCCTCCGCTGGTCCTATCAACTCCCTCCCTTTTCGCTCGCTCCTAGTATGGAACACGCACATTCGCACGCGCGAGCGCACTCGGAATCACTTGCATCTGCACGGGCGTCGGCGTCTCGAGCGCCGCATGTCGCAGGTTCGCGCGCAACGGCGGCGGCAGTGGCGGCTCGCAAGCGTCGAAGCTCGCGAGCAGCGGGTGGAGACTGCGCGCAGCACTGGCGCCTGTGACGCGGATGCCGAGCGTCCTGCGCAGATGCGCATCACGCGCCGCTGTGTCTCGTCGGCGCTGCACGCATGCGTCGCGGCACTCGAGGCTGCACACGTCCTCGTCGGTCGCGTCGCACACGTAGGCGCCGAAGCGACCGCAGCGCTGGAAGGAGAACGACGTAGTGAGCGAGTGTTGGAAGATGTCATGAACACAAAGAGCTCACACACTAGGCGAGGACCGCACCACGCAGCTTGGCTCGTCCGCGTGTGCTGGCGGCCGCTGATCCGCTGCGCGCACCACAATCGGCTCCTCGTCCGATGACATACCGGTAATTGGCCAGTGACAAAAATGCTGCGATAAACTTGAATTTAGTTACAACAGATGGGAATTACCGGTACATACTGATAGGCGTCGTCACGAAAAATATGCAGATCTGCTCGTTTGGGGTTGGGAACCTCGGGATGGTGCGATTCGGACGCTTTACATGGTACATGAGGCTCTCTCTCTCTCTTGCGGCGGACGACACACGCACACAATACTCACGAGTCACCTTTCCGCCTCATACACTTCGCGTGTGCTTGTAATCGGTGGGTGGCGAGCCTGTGCGCTCCATGGGCGACATGTGCTGCGCCAGCGGGAGTTCCTCTTCCGAGTCGCTCATCTCGTAGTACGAGTTTCGTCGCGCCGCCGTCTCAGCGATGAAGCCGAGGTCGCCTGAGTGGATCTTCTCGCGCTTGTACAGTACGTAGCAACCGGCCGAGAGCGCACCGTAGAGCATCCCTGATCGAGGACGCACATACAAACAAACAGAGAGAAGTGGCGACGATTTAGCACCAACTGTCGTTTGTGTGTGCACCACACAAAACCCTATCACATTTGCATACAATAAGCGGTCAACAACCACCACGCGCAGTGTCGCACCAGCTTCAAAGCACGAGTTCGCAGTGGACTTGGGGTTCTTGGCGCCGTGCATGAACGCTGGTTGGAGCTTCAGGAGCATCCCGACGATCATCTGCATGCGCATTGGCAGTGGTAGAGAGAGTGCGCGTGAGAGGAAGCGGGTAGTGATGGAAAGCGACGAAGAACAAACACCCACGCGCACATACCAGAAAGATGAAGCCGGCGAAGCTGATGATCATGCCAAAGAGATACCCTGCGTCACAGCACGCATTGTATTGTGAGCAGATAGTCGTAGCCCAAAGAGAGAGCGCGCACACAACGTGCACACGTACGCGGGGCTTTGCTGGCGGGCATGGGGAATGAGCGCGTGAGCACGGGACCACACGCGCCGCTTGTGTTGTTGTGGTGGTGGCGGTGCCAAAATGAGGAAATGGCCACTCGCGAGTCGCGAGAACAGGAACACATTGTCCAAGTCCCTCTATTGGAGAAATATCCCACTTGAAGGGTGCTCTCGGTCAATCACACACCGCCAGCATGTCTTTGTGCTGGGATTGCGGTTCAAGTCCACAGAAGTGGACACCGTCAAGAGTGGACTAGAGTCCCAAGGCGAGCAAGCGAGTGCGCGAGAATGCAACCAGTTGAGGTGCTGGATCGCGGCAAAGCACGTTCACTGGGATTCTTAGCTGTCAATTGACCACGTGGCCGACGCGAGGGCGATCAGCGTCACTGAAGATTGATTGCCTGAACGATCTCCAGCGCCACTTGGTTGACTACACTACGCGGTGTTGGAAGGTTTGGTGCGATAGTCGTCCTCGCAATGGGCGCTCGATTCTGGTGCTATACTCGAGCGTGCAGTCGGTATCCCCGATACGTGTGCACGGTCCGGCGATCTTCACCTCGTGAAAGCATCAACTAGGTTGCGCTACGTCACTGTACACCGACGCGAGCAAACTCTTGCCCATCAGATTCGGTTCTCTGCGGCTAGTGCAAAGGTACTGCTCCCAGTGCGCTCTCGCTTGGATCATGGATGTCCTGTATATCAGCTTGTCCGCACTTTGATATACACCACCCACCCAGGAAGCATACGAGCCTGGAACAGAATGCACATGTCGAGGCAACGATCTTGAAGAGTGAGGACCCACGCGTGACCGCCTCCAACCTGTGTGTAGGATGTCTCCACGGATTCTACACGAACAAACGCGTAACAGCACCACATGCAGGCTTTCGTGGACTTGACAGCGCAATATTGAGATCGCGAGGAGGCTGACGAGATATGAACCTGACGGGAATACACCAACTCCATGTGCTGCCTGATGCCCAATCATCATACATATTGATGATGCCTTTCGTCAGTAGTCTCACCACACACCAGGCAAAACCTACCAGACCAGAGGGTGCTGCCCCCACCAAGCTCACAGTCGTCGATTCGCACCAAGTTAGCAACCCAGGCTCGCATCCGCCATCGGTAGCCTCCAGCACGCCTAAAGCCACGCTCCAGCACTCGCGCAATGGCATCCATCACCCGCAAGATCCGCGTGCTCTGCCTGCACGGCGTGCGCCTCAACGCTAAAGTCATGGAGGCGCAGACCCAGGCGCTGCGTCAGGCGCTTGGCAGCCAAGCCGAGTTCGTCTACGTAAACGGACCGCATGAAGCTGCCGGACCGAGCGAACCAAACGTCGAGCGAGCTTTCGCGCACACCAAGCCATTCTATGAATGGGTACGTATGAAGTACGTCGATCGCGAGCTGACCAACGAGTTGGTCGACATTCTGCCTGCAGCCACGGAGTGGCGTTTTCAGTACGTTGGTGCCGAGGACGTTGCGACGCTCATCGAAGAACAAAAGGCGCAACACGGGCCATTCGACGTCGCGGTTGGGTTCTCACAGGGTGCTGTCGTCCTCACGCATCTCTCGATGCGCTGCGCGCAACGCAATGAGCGCTGGTGGAAACTCTGCGTGTGTGTCGCCGGTGTGCCGTATCGCGGCGCAGACGAGCGGTCAATGTTCGAGACACCAAGCGGGGACCCGATCCTCGTGCCGTTTCCGTCCGTACATGTTGTAGGCCGTCAAGATCCACTCTACACCGAGTCGCTCAAGCTCGCAGCAATGTACGAGGAGCGTCCAGTTGGGAGCGCGCTGCCGAAGATCGTGCTCGAGCACGAAGACGGCCACCGGTTCCCTAACCCGAAGACCAACCCAGGGTTCTACGACAAGCTTGCGGGTGTGATTCGAGCGCACTTTGGGATCGAGCCTCTCGATGCTAGCGCCACTGAGGGCATCGATGCGAGATTGTAGAAACTGCATCCGTAGACAAACCACCTTTGATCAACGTGAATGCTTGAACTGTTCATGCCTGACCGGTATTTTAAATACCAGTAATATATTAAATTTCATAAAAAAGTAAAAAAAGATTTAGCTCATTTTGCTAAAAAGTCAATAAATCGGATATGAGTGACTTCAACACAGCGCCCTCGACAACCAAATCAGATTCAGACATGTGTTGATGCCATTAGCATCAGCAAATCTGATGCCTTTTAATCACTTCACAATCACAACCGCTTCGCGAGCAAATCGCGAAGCTGTCGCGATTGCAATCGAAGCTGGACGCTTGATTAGTGCGTCCATCGACTGCAACACCACAACAGGCACAGGAGCACTGCGCTGCTGCTCCGCAGACTCACACTCTTCAATTCGCATCAAGCTTCAGTCGCCATCCAGTCCAGGCTCGCATCCGCCATCAGTAGCCTCCACTGCGTCTAAAGCCACGCTCCAGCATATACATGATGGCGTCCACCACCCGCAAGATCCGCGTGCTCTGCCTGCACGGCTTGCGCCTCAACGCTAAAGTCATGGAGGCGCAGATCCAGGTGCTGCGTCAGGCGCTTGGCAGCCAGGCCGAGTTCGTCTTCATTAACGGACCGTACGAGGCTGCTGGACCGAGCGAACCAAACGTCGAGCGCGCCTTCGCGCGCACCAAGCCGTTCTACGAGTGGATACGTATGAAGTACGTCGGTCGCGAGCTGACCAATGAGCTGGTTGATGTCCGGCCTGCAGCCACGGAGTGGCGCTTCCAGTACGTTGGCGTCGAACATGCCGCAGCTTACGTCGAGGAACAAGTGGCGCGTCACGGGCCATTCGACGTCGCGCTTGGGTTCTCGCAGGGTGCTACTGTCCTCACGTATCTCTCGATGCGTTGCGCGCAACGCAATGAGCGCTGGTGGAAACTCTGCGTGTGCTTCGCTGGCGTGCCATACCGGGGCGCAGACGAGCGGTCAATGTTCGAGACACCAAGCGGGGACCCGATCCTCGTGCCGTTTCCGTCCGTACACGTCATGGGCCGTCAAGACCCGATCCACACCGAGTCGCTCAAGCTCGCAGCAATGTACGAGGAGCGTCCAGCCGGGAGTGTGTTGCCGAAGATCGTGCTCGAGCACGAAGACGGCCACCGGTTCCCTAACCCGAAGACCAACCCAGGGTTCTACGACAAGCTTGCGGGTGTGATTCGAGCGCACTTTGTGGCCGAGGCGATCGCTCAGAACACCACTGAGAGCGCTGTCACTGCGAGACTGTAGAAATTGCACACGAAGACGAACACGTTGATCTTCATACAAACTACTTTCACGAAATACGTTGGCATTGACTGGCATTGCCAGTATTGCTATAGTATTACCGGTAATACTGCCGTGTTGCATTTCAACACGATGAAAAGCGTTGACGTCAAACAGTTTTGCAAGAAGGACGTCCGACTCGTACCACCAGGAAGCAAGCAATCCCCGTTTGACGCACTCGCAAGACCCATCGACTCCCGCCACACGCAATGCTCGCGTCCTCCTCCTCCTCTCTATCGCCGTCGCCGTTGCCGGCACGCGGTGCGCGGAAGCTCCGCGTGCTCTGTCTGCACGGCTTCCGCACCAACACGGACGTGATGCGCACTCAGACTCAGGGCGTGTGTGACGCACTCGGACCGCACGCCGAGTTCGTGTACGTGAACGGCCCATTCCCATCACGCGGCACGACCGACGAGGTCATCACGCGTAAGTACGGCGCTGACGCGCAGTTCTACGAGTGGTGGCAAGTGCGGTACCTCGACACGGAGGAGATCGCAGACCTCTCGGCGGCGCAACCCCAGGCGCGACTGGCACGGGACGCAAAGACAAAGGCGAACGCACTGGACGAGGACGACAAGAGCGTCAATCAGTGGACGCTGCACTACGAAGACTTTGACGAGTCGGTCGAGTACAGCATGGCGCAGATCGAGCAGCTCGGACCGTTCGACATTGCGCTCGGGTTCTCCCAGGGAGCGATCATGCTCACAGTGCTCTCGATGCTGTACCTCAAGAAGCACAATGTGCGGCCGTGGCGCCTGTGTGTCTGTGTCTGTGGCGTGCGCGTACACGGCGTGAACGTGCGCGACCTCTTTGAGACCGAGGACGGCGAGGACGTGCTCGTACCGTACGCGTCGATCCACATCGCTGGTCAGCTCGACCCGCTCTACGACGAGTCGCTGGATCTCGCACGCATGTACGAGGACCACCCGACGGGCTCGCCGCTCGCGAAGCTCGTGATCGAGACGGACAGCGGCCACAAGTTCCCCACGCCAGCGCGCTTCCAGGCGCTCTACCAGCAGCTCGCGACCACGATCGTCCAGTTCTTTGAGCACTCGGCTTCGAGCTCGCTCGCTCGCCTCTAGACCGTCCGCATCAGTCACAGTCAGCCGCACCAATGCCCTCCCTGTCTTATACACTACTAGTCCTCTTAATCGGTGTCGCTCTCTCTCTCTCTCTCTGCGACGCTCGTCTCTGTGCTCATCGCCTATGGCTTCCAACACGAGCACATACAAGTGGCACTCGGCCAGAAGCGACAAACACTACAGATCATGACAATAGCCCATCTCAGCCTCTTGCGACTGCTCTCTTCTAGTCGCACTCTTGCCGCCGTATGTGTTGGCGAGCGAGATCAACTACTTGCGCGCTCAACGATCTCCTACCCCCGTCATCCTGACAAATCTCGAACGTAGACGGCATGGACAGGAGCTCTGTCGTCGTCGCGAGAGCTGTAGAGTCTGGAAACGCAGTGCTCACAACGATGGCGGCGCACTCGCGGTACTGGTTGGTTTGGATATCACTTGGTGGAGCTCAAATGCTGACAAGCGGCGTTCCTCGTCATGCGGTATGAGAATGAGATCGCCACAACGCCATCCAGTGGTGGCCTCAAGCAGACCGGTGCCTTTCCCTGTGGGGTGTCGTCACCGAAGAATCCGGTGGTGTTGTCACCAAAGAAGCCAATGTTATTCGACGTCGTTTGCTTGTCAAGCCACGATCTCGGCCCAAAACATCCCACGTCATGACCCTGACCAGCCACCGACCTCCGACACGCCCGATGCGATCATCTACCTCTCGACGCACTTTCATTACGGTGATACTGTCCAGCAGGAGCATATACAGCACGAGCGTCGCGACGACCTTCTCCCACTTCGATACCAAAGCTTTTGGTTGCAACGCTCGCGCCTTCCTTGACACCAAGTCGTCGAGGTCCCCAGTGACTGATCTTGCATCAGTTTTGGTCCTCGGTGTTGATACAGTTCTTTGATAGTCATTAGTAACGGGGTCTACCAATTTGTACAGCATACGGTATTATAGGGGTGTACAATACCTCGGTTATCCATGTAAATTTTCATTTTTTCTCGCCAAGGGTAATTTTCACAACAACGTTATGTTCGCTCAATTGCGTTGTGCAGGAGTGGGTTGGGGTTGGTCGCCTTGACAGAGACATTCATGCCAGCCCTTTGAACGATAAATTACACAGCTCCGAGAAGGGTATTCTAATCCAAGAGAGTATTTTATTCGGTAGTTCCCGTTATTTTACAGCTAGTTCGGAATTATTTTAACATAATTAAAATAGTGCAATAAATAGATACTTTTACTCGAAATATACCGGTATGATAGATTTCTAACGCATTGTTGGTGCAGTTTTTAAACACTTTACAGTACCAGTTTGCTGGTACCGTACTTAAGATTGCTTTTGGCATGTGGTTCGGTACTCTAGTTGGCGCTGCTTAGCCTTCTTTGTGTGAAGCTGCTTCCCTGTTTCAGAACTCTATTCAAGGAAACAAAGCATGGTGCTTACGGACGATATTTGGAACTACAGTGTACCTTACTTGTACCGGTATATTTAGTTGAGCAGAGTTTTATATTTGTCCGAAAAAAAATTTCAGCGCGATTTATCTGACATTTCACAAAATGTCAGATTTCGAGGGCACAAAATGTCAGATTTCGAGGGACGTTGCACGCACACCACGCCTCGAACGAAGGAATTTTGAAGGGTCTTCAGCAAGTACCGGTGTATGGCCTGAAGAAGCGCTCGTCCAGCGCGTCCGCCAGGAGCAGCCGTGACTTCAGAATCAATGGCTTCATTGCCGAGATTGCGATGTACCGCGGGTTCTCGCGTGTCGAGCCGTAGTCCTTGATTGGGCCTCGCGCATTGAGCGTCGTCATGCGCAGCTGATATAGCCGTAACAGAGTGGCGACCTGTGTCGCGCCTTCAGCCTGTGAGATCGCGTTGCTCCTTGATCGGCTTCAGCAGCGAGAGTAGCTGTTCCAGAAGCTTTTTTTGTCCTGGAGAGGGAATGGCCGCGCCACTGTTCTGTCTGGGGACTTCGCTCGCTCGGCAAATCACGCTGCCAGTGGCTGCCACTTCTCCAGCAACCGCTCGAGTACACGGGCGAGCCCCAAGAACCTGTGAGCTTGGAATGACAGCAGGCGCACTGCCCGGAGTGGGCTCACCTGAAGCATCTCGACCTCGGTGTCGCGGCCGCGTTTTCGGTCGGCTTCTGCTGCAGTCTTGCTCACCATGATTGAGTGCGCTTCCTTGAGATGCTTGGTAGCGTTAGACGACTTGCCGCCGTGCAGCGGGTAGATAGTCCATGTGTCACGATAGACTTGTGAGCCGAGGCAGATCCACACGGGCTTATCCTTTTCTTTGTGGCGTAGGCGCACCCCCCCCCACACACACACTTGTGAATCGACGACCACTCGTTGGGGTTGGGAGGAGCAACCTCGAACAACGAGTGACCAGGCATGAATGTTCGTATCATCCCTTCGACAGCAGCCGGTGATTGGACCGTGGAGCCGTCGCTTGACATGCTGGTCCTCGTGTTGTAATCGCACGATGCAGCAGCACAGGTTCCCGGAGCTGGACTGGGCGACAGCACCACTTGAGCGAGTCGATAGCCGCTTACGCAAGCCCAACGCCGTAAGAGTGTCAGGAAGCAAGGAGAAGGTGCGAGCACGAGCACAGAGCGGGCACTGCGAGCGAGCAGTGTCCGAGACGAGCGACTGGGTCATGGCGACAGCAAAGCGGCGGCAACGACGAGCGGCAGCGTAGCAGCGATAGCAAAACGGCGACAGCGACGAGCGGCAGAGTAGCTACAGCGACGCTAGCCGAGTGGAGACAGCGACAGCAGCTGATCGGCGCCAGCAACAGAAGCCGAGCAGTGACAGCGACAGCAGCTGGTCAGCGATCGCGACGAGCGGCGGGGAAGCAACAGTGACTAGAGGCTCAGCAGTGGCGCGCAGCACCAAAGCAGCAACGGCAACGAACTCCCGAACGTGGCAGCGACAGCAGCAGGGTGTTGGTAGTAATGAGCAGCAGTGCGTGGTGTCTATCCAGCGGCGACGTGGGCTGCTCTGTGCACGAGCAGGACGGGCACCGATGTCTCTGAGCCGCGGATCGAACTACTTTTCGGAGGGGGGAGTTCGGAGTGCCGCGATATCGTTTGGTCCAATCGGCGCCTGTGGAAGTGAAGATTTTACGTTGCTGCAAGGCTGGAAGCTGGAAAAGCGAAGTGAAGGCAACTTAAGCGGCAGATTTTCTGGCGATTTTGGATTCGAAGAACTGTACTTGCCGGCACTCGCTCTGGCAACGGTAGTTACGATTGGACGATAAAAAAGAACCCTTCATCGCCTCAAGCAACGGCTAAATAATACTTAACTGATAATTCAGCAACGGAAGAGCACAAGCAACGGTAACGGGGGATAGGAAATTATTTAATATTTATGTGGGAGGGGTATATGACGGAAATAAAAATGTAGTCTTTCGGACGTATATTTTTTTTCGCGTACAGTGGTGTATATTACGACCTTGCAGTCGTCGCAGATGAAGATTACGTCGCAAATAGATTCCAAATCTTGCCTCAGAGGGACAACGAAGTTCTTATTTCGGAACTCTAAGGACGCGGATCCCGTGTCTCGACGGTTGAACCAGGAATCGCCGGGACAGAGCTTTGAGGGTTCTCTCTCACACTTTGCATTTCATGCCGAAGATCACACATGCCACAAGAGGACGCGAAGAGCTGCAACTGCGCGTGCCACGATGCCGGCGCTGCATCCGCCGCGCGAAGGAGCCGCGACAGACAGGCGCTCGCGGCGAAGCTACTCATGGTGCGCATCAAGGGCCTCGAGGCGGCCGAACAGCGAGTCGAGGCGATGACAGGAGTGGTCCGGGAGCTCCTGTACACCAGTGAAGAGCTCGTGATGCACCTGCAACGGGAACGAGAGGTGGCGCTCCAGCTGGCGGCGTCGGCAGGCGTCTTAAGAAGCGACTCAACTGGCTACACGCTCTCGTTTTCGACTCTCCTGTCTATGGTATGCGAAGAAATGATGCAATAGCTGTCTTACGGTACTTAGATAGCTAGCGCGTGTGTGTCGAATAAAGCGTGGCGCAACTTCACATGCACTTAAGCCTGGGCTGGTCTCGCTTTGGGGCCTTTGATTCCATGGTATTGCACATAAGCATCCGCATCAGGCGAAGCCGCATGATGCGCACTTCTTCCGGCGTCACTTGCGTAGCAGTTCTTGTGTCGTTCTTGTCGTTCTGACGAGCCGATGTGAAGTACACATGCGAGATCACCACAACTTCACAGGAGGTCCCATCCGACTGCGTAGGCTTCGTCACCCATTCCCTCGAGCCGCGCGGGAACGGTGTCACCTCTTTGCAATCAGCGTGCCAACGCTGAAGGAAGGGGACCCGCTTCGACTTCCACACGGCCTGTAGCTCCGGCTTGTAGTATGGTTGGCACAGCGATTTGTACATGCGGCAAGTGATGCTGTCTGGGTAGTTAAGCTCGACCACAAGAACGCCCCAGCGGATCCCCAGCAAGTGGACTGGCATGACCGCGAACTTCATCGCTGAGATCAAGACGTACTCCTTGGAGGCGTCCACGACGGAAGCAACGGAAGCTAGCCGACGGGGGCTTGATGGAGCTGATCCACCGAATGCGTGCGAGTTGAGCAGAACCGCGGCTGGGTTGGCGTCGCAGATGATTTGGCACGCAGTATTGACGACAACGTCGTTCAGCATCTCTGTGCCAGCGACCATGCCGACTATCTCGCGAAACACGAACCCCGCCTACCGGGAGAGCAAGCTGAATCGTATCGTTAGTGAGACGGTGCTGTACTTGGCGAGAATCTCCTTTGCCAGCAGCTTGTTCTTCGATGCCAGTGTTGCAGGCGTCGCCAACCCAGACGACGTCTCAGCAGCAGAGGGCTCAATCAATCCGAGGCGTTTCTTCCCCTGATGTCTCTCCGCTCCTGCTTCAGCCACACACAGTTGCGCTCCCACGCGTTGCATGCCTTCTTCGCTGCGTAGAAGTTCGTCAGAGTACACGAACAACCTGTTGGCATCAACACACTGTACTGCAACGACACCAGCAACGGAAAACGGACGAAGCCGTCGACAGAGGGAGTCGCACCACGAGAACCACGACAAGTCTGGGCTGAGACTCAAGAGAAGCTCCTCCTCTTCCTTGAGTGTAGAGTCAGCGTCAACCTCTCCCTTGAGGCGTCCTCTCTGCTTGCGCGTCGAGCCCGAAGTCGTTGCTTGCGCTCTTCCTTCGTCTTCTCGTCTGCGACTACAGCCTCGAGCTTCGACACCAAGTTCCTCGGGATGACGAAGTTGTACTGGGTACTCAGCTAGGACGACACGTTCGTGCTTTGTTCGCACGGTACGGTGGGCCAAGACACTCTTGGTTAGACCGAGAGAATACGCCTCCAGTATCACCTTCACGCTTTTTACGTCCGAAGTGCTGAGATCCCACGTGACTGTGTTGGGGACATTCACTGGAACGTTCCGTGGCATTTGGACTACCGCCAACCGGTTGGCGGTGCGCTTCTTGCCCCCAAGCTGGACTCAAGACTTGTTCGCCACCGTTGCTGATGGCAGTTGCATCACGTCTACATTCTGTCGGTATGACTGGCCGTCTTGGGTCACGTCTTGCCGACTGCCACCTTGATCCTCCTGAGTCACCGCAACACTGTCATCGTCGACACACACTTGCTGCGTGTCGTCCTACTGCTGCTGTTCCACGTGAACAGGTTGATCGTTCGCCTTCGTGACTATCTGCTGTGACTGCTCCGAGAGGTCGAGGCCGGGTAGAGTGACTTGAGACGCCCAGTTGTACGCCAAGTACCGTGGGTGGGAATCGAACTCCGGCTGCGCGTCGACTGACAGATCGAGCTGTCCATCTGTATCGCCAAGCCCGACCGTTCCGGAGACCACCGCACGCCTCATCGATGTCGCTGGGTTCTGCTTCCTGCTCTTGATATGCTACTCCGCTCACCACTTCTGTCACGTGACGCTCCCAAGTCTGCATCTCCTCCCAAAACTGGTCCGTTGAAAGGTCGGCAAGACGGTTCATGAGCGGCTCGTGCATCGCTTTGCCGTAGCGATACGTCTCGGTCAACGACAGAACGACGAGGTTGGCCCGTTCACGGCGCGTCAGACGAACGTAAGTCACCTTGCGCGCACCAGGACGACGATCTTGCGCGTTCGGAGTCCAAGGTCTGTCGTCTTCTGGTCCGTAGCTTCCGTCTCCGCTGCCTCTTGTTCCGTTGCTGGCTTCCGTTGATCTGTCGCCGTCGTCACTTGAACTTGTGCGGGTCGTCGCGTCACGACTGCTGCTGGCCGTCTCGACCAGCGATGGCACCGCGCCGGCATGCAACTTGACAGGCTGAACGGCGTCCTGGATCGACGCAATCGTGGTCGATATCACCGACGACATTGCTGTTACACGATCGAGCCGCCATCGATCGGGTATGGACGATGTCGGCAGCTGGGCAAAGCCATGACCACGCACAGCCATGATCATGAGGTGCTGACACGGGTGGTTGGTTGTCGTGTAGAACGTGTACGTGCACTCCCAGTCGATGTCGTTGCAAACTAAGCGTTGGCCGTTGATGCCGAGTTCCCACAGACACGTGTCAGTGCCTGGTCTACTTCTTCTCAACGCCGCGTCCTCGAGGTGTACCAGCGCATGTTGGTACAGCTTGTGAATCATGTCGAGCACGTAGTTGCCAACACTGGAAGAGACACGCAGCAGAAACTCGGGGACACCGACAACGAAACGCGACTTGGTCATGTGAGCACTCAGAAACTTGTGCAGCTGGCGAAACACTGACACCTGGTGCTCCAAAATACCAGCGACGGCCTTTTCGATGGTTGGTTAGCGACCGACGAGCACTTTGAGTTGCTTCCAGTGCGCCTCGATGCGATTCGTAGTCGTGTTTCCCGCCGAGTAGTAGCCGTTGCGAAGGTGATTGGACCACATGCCAGCACACACTCGCCAGTTTCGGTCAAAGTAGTCGAGTACCTCCGAACACTCGCGGGCGCGGAAAGCCGACAACTTTACGTACCCGCGATCGTAGTCGGATGCACGCGGGCTGTTTCAGTCATAGCGTGTGCATCAGGAGACAAGCTCGCGGTATTCACTGAACAACAGCTACAATTGCAGGTACACGTAGATCATTTTCGAGATGAACTCCGTCACGATCTCACGTTGCTTGACGCCCAGGTTGTAGGCCGGCCGTTGCACGAGCTTCTTCCAGTACGAGATCGTGTGGTACTGACGCAACAGTACCTTCGCGTCTGGAAATGAGTCCTCCAGTACCATCCACTCGACAAAGTTTTTGTCGATGACAACAGACCTGATCTGATAGTACTGGGGGTTCTTCTCCTCGAAGAACGAGGATAGCGCGCATGGTCTCAGCGCGCTGGTTCGCAGCGACGACGAAGTCACACACAGGAACACCTCGACCAGCGGGACTCGTTACGATGAGACTTTCTGTAAACAGCAAGCAGCAGCGAGCAGCTTTGTGAGCTCATGCTTCCGTGGCTTTATGTGAATGCTCTGTTGCTCACACAAGACGCACCCAAGTGGAAGCCCAAGTTGTTTGTGGAGTGAGTCCAATCCATGACGAGGCTGTCTCCCTAGCTGACAAAGTTGATCTTCTGTGCCTCGGTCTGCACCACCGTGCCACACGTCACGTCTTGCTAGTCTTGGACGACGAGCGTGTCGTTGCCCGGCGCTTGGACGAACGCGTGCAGCATGTCCTTGAGTCTGGCCTCTGGGCTCTTGACGCCACGCATGCGGTGAATGAGGTTTCGCACCGGCTGCGACGTCACATTCTTCCCTGCACATGTGTGAGTCCTACTTGACGATCATTGACGACGACAGCACTCTATCCGCTCGTACCGCCCGCACCAATCTCGTTCGAGACGAAGCCTTGAATAAACTTCGACGGCACGTTAGTATCGACGAGGCGCGCCACCTCAGATCTGACGTGAGCGCTGTCTGGCAGCTCCAAGATCCGGAAGTGCGAATCGGAGGTCTCACTCGACGTAGCATGGTTGTGCGTGCGAGTCTGCGCACACAAGAACACAGGTGTCGCCACCGTTTACCGCACCATACGTCGCCCGTCAAGCGTTGCCCAAAGCAACGGAACTCGTTCACGCACGTGCCGCACGACGATGATCTTCCACAACTCCATCCCTCTCTGCTCAGCGACATTCGAGACGACAGCGGAGAAGCGCGCTGCACAACCACGGTATCGGGTGGAGTGGCTGCGATCACCATGTCCTCGCGACAACTGGTAGCATCCGTGCGTGCAGGCGTAGTCCGCAAAGGCATACAAGAAATGCTCAGGAACACGCTTCGACTTCGGTTTGCTATGTACATTGCACCACAAGACACGCTGTTACGCGTTGCTCTCTCTAAGTTGATTCACGATCCGTTGCTTGTCAGCCCACCTGTTGTGGGTCTTTGAGAGGTGAGGGCTCCGGACACGGAAGTGGACGTGATGCTCACTCTGGTATTGGTCGAGCTCGTCTGCAACCTCCTTCCACGTGTTGTACTCTCTCTCCGGAAACGGGTCCAGCTTGTTCTCGACCAGCCGAGCCGACTTCATGATGGTCACGCGCTCCTTCAAGTCTTGCTTTGTCGGCATATGGGGATACGATCGTCTGGCTGCTCGTCCATCTCACTTGTCTGGTGGTCAACGTCGCTACGGCGAAACTCTTCTGCCGGGTGCACCAAAGTAAGCACCGTCACTGACTTGGGCCATTCCAAATGACACAGCAAAGTTTCCACAATGGCTCACCTGCAGACACATCACCACCAATTGACTCTCTGTCGCTGATTTGTCCTCTTTGCTCTGCTCACACACATGTACCCAAAACCGCATAGTCAGCATAATGGGCAGAACACAAAAAGAGGATTCGCGATAAGGTATCACGAACCGTGTTAGTCGGCTCGTGCGCCAAGGCGATCTTCACTTGAACGACCTCCCTCATCTGAACACACATATACACACGATCAGAACGCACAAAAAGCATAGTCAGGACAACGAGCACAATACAACAGTTTTGATTGACATCGCAGAGCCACGGACCTCGTGAGCCTACTCCCAGACCTGGCTCTTCTCTGGTCGGACGCCCTCTCGTATCTACTCACAAAATCGCACACACGAGCACACGCACAAAACCAACATCAACACCACGAGCACAGCTTGACAGCAATTACTAAAGCACGGGGCCACGAACCTTGCGTGTCGACTCGCGCGTCATGCTCCGCTTTGCTCGAACGTCCTCTCTCAAGTGATCACGCATTTGCACACACACAAACCCAAGCACAAACAACTTTCAGCAAAAGGAGCATAGCTCAACAGCTGTCTTGCCATCGCGTAACACGAACTGTGTGTGCCGACACGCGCACGTTGCTCCTCCTCGCTCAAACGTCTGCTCTTCTCTACTCACACTTTCGGACACACGATCACGAAACAAAGCACGATGAGCAAAACGAGCGTGAGTCCACAAGACGACAGCTTGGGCACGCGAGCCGGCTTTCTCTTCTCTGCTTGAACGTCCAGTCACTCGTCATCGTGTTCCTGTCCGTGCAAACACGCGTGCACACACACACAAACACGTCACGTTCCATGCCACAGCGATCACCATCGCGTGCACGGCCCCTCTGTCGCTCGCGATCACAGACGAACTTACCGCTCGGGTCCTCACGCTGCGTTCGCTTGACCGGCCGTCTGGTGAACCCTGTTTGCACACACTCACGCAACTGTGACTGCAACGTGCACATGCGTGATCGCGCGTGTCACCAGCTCACTCATCGCACACGCACCTGTCAACCCGCGCTTCTTCGACCGCGCCTGGCTTGTTTCCGTTCACTTCCTGGCGTCTTCGGATCCGCTACTTGTCGAGGCGTCTGACTCAGAGACCTCGCTCGGCACGAAGTCGTCGTCGTCGGGCATCACGTGTGACTGTTTCGTGGCTGGCGCTTGATTGTTCTCGACCCCGCAAATCCTGAAATGAGGGGGAGATTTGAGTGGCGGCAAGCGGCTTAAAAGTTACTTGAAAGTTACTTGAAATATTCGGAACAAAGGAAGATTGCAAAACTCCTCCGTTGCTTTTCAACTTTCGAAAGCAACGGTAACGCCCGTCGTACGAACGCAACTTCCGTCGCATGAATGAGTGCGGTACTCGCCTTCGTATTTTTGAAGGTAGTTTTGAAGGAAGTATATCGGTTTTTACTGTACAGTACCGGCTTCTTTGTCCAAGGTGTGAGGCACACATATAGTGGATGAAATGGACGGATGAATGGACGTATGAATGGATTAATGGGAAAATGCGTTTATCTGGCATTCTACGAAACCAAAATCGTTTCATGGGACGGCACAGCCACACATATATGAAAGAAAGTATGGCCGTCGAATGTCAGATAATCAACAGTCGGTTCCGATCTTGGAGAATCCCTCGTCGACGTCCCGAACATCGCGATGCCGACGCTCCGCGTGCTCTGCCTCCATGGCTTCCGCGCGAACGTGCAGGTGATGCAAGACCAACTGCGCCCACTGGAACAAGCGCTCGGTCCTGACACCGAGTTTGTGTACCTCAATGGCCCGTTTGAAGCCGAAGGCAAGGCGTTCCCAAGCGTCGAGGAGCACTACAAGGACACGCGGCCGTTCTACGAGTGGATGCGCTACTACATAGGCGACAACAAAACGTCGGCAGAGCTGGCGCCAAAAGACATTGCAAAGATCCGCAAACAAGTCGGCCCCGAGACCGCCACCAAGTGGCCGCTGCGGTACGGCGGCATTGAACGTGCGCTCGAGTACTTGGACGAGCAGCTCGAAGCGCTCGGGCCGTTCGACGTCGTTCTCGCGTTCTCACAAGGAGGGATCATGCTCACGATCTACGCGATGTGGTGCCTCGAGAAGCACCGTCCGCGTCCGTGGAAGCTCACCGTGATCTCGAACGCGAGCAGAATCCACGGCTACAACGTGAAGCACTTGTTTGAAGGACCGGACGGCCGGGAGCTCCTCGTGCCGTTCACGTCCGTGCATTTGGTCGGGAAATTGGACCCAATCCGTGAAGAGTGTTTCAAGCTAGCGGCGATGTACGACCCGCACCCGACGAGCTCACCGACTGGGCGGGTGGTACTTGAGCACGAAGACGGCCACCGGTTCCCGTCGTTCAAACGCAACAAAGCGCTCTACGCAGCGCTGGTGGACCTCATGAACCAGTACCGGGGTGACAGCGCCAGTGTATTGACCTCCAGACTCTGACGCAGAGGGTGAAGAAGAGATGGAGACGCACGTTGAGCAGGAAGACCTTGAGGCCGGCCATTTATTCACACTACTACGGTACTTGCTCTCGCTCCTTACACACGACTGAACGACACACTCTCGTCTACAGCTTTGCGTGACTAACGGCTTCGCGACAAACAGTTGGTCCAGTGACGCTCGCAGCGACAGACTCGAGTCTCAAGTGCGCTCGAATCACACCCGCAAGCTTGTCGTAGAACCCTGGGTTGGTCTTCGGGTTAGGGAACCGGTGGCCGTCTTCGTGCTCGAGCACGATCTTCGGCAGCGCGCTCCCAACTGGACGCTCCTCGTACATCGCCGCGAGCTTGAGCGACTCGGTGTAGAGCGGGTCTTGACGACCTACAACATGTACGGACGGAAATGGCACGAGGATCGGGTCCCCGCTTGGTGTCTCGAACATTGACCGCTCGTCTGCGCCGCGGTATGGCCCGCCAGCGACACACACACAGAGTTTCCACCAGCGCTCGTGGCGTTTGAGGTAATAGAGCGACAAGTACGTGATCGTGATCGCCCCCATGGAGAACCCGAGCGCAACGTCGAAGGCTCCGTGACGCGCCAGCTGCTCGTCCATTAGTTCCACGACGCCGTCGACACCGACGTACTGGAAGCGCCACTCTGTGTCGCTGGACCGAGCGTCGACGATCTCGGTAGTCAGCTCGCGACCGACGTACTTGACGCGCACCCACTCGTAGAATGGCTTGGTGTGTGCGAAAGCTCGCTCAACGTTTGGCTCACTCGGTCCGGCAGCTTCAAGCGGTCCGTTAATGAAGACGAACTCGGCTTGACTACCGAGCGCCTGGCGCAGCGCCTGGGTCTGCGCCTCCATGACTTTAGCGTTGAGACGCACGCCGTGCAGGCAGAGCACGCGGAGCTTGCGGGTGGTGGACGACATCGCGTGAGTGCTGGGGTTGTCGTTGTTGTTGTTGTTGTTGTTTTCAGTACTGAGTTGAGATCTTCTGTTGTCGAACTTGAAAAATGGGAGTCAAAGCTCGAGTAGGGTTCTACTCGCGATTAACACGAGGAAGATCGTCTCAAAATTCCGAATCCACTCGATCCCGATGATGGTGCCCATGGCCACGCCCGCTGGCGGGCAGTGATGGATACAACGAGGACGGCTCTTGGACGCTGCGCTGCGTATTGTAGTACAAGAACGGATGAAGAAGCTGCGGTAGGTACGAAGACCGGATACTGAGGTCGTGTTCCTTGACGGCGGTTGAAAGCCGACAGTGATGCGTCCTCGAGCTTGCAGCAGGACGACAAGCAACTTGTGGGGCTGATCTTTCGAGTGGGTGCAGCTCACGCCCACACACAGTGAACAGGTCGACGAGGGCGACCTCAGACACGGCGCTCGCGTTCCTGTGCGGACGACTCCAGACGTTTGGGTGATTTGACGTCTGACTAGGTGGCTCCTGCTCATGCACAACGAGCGCCGCTGACGAGGTTCAGAATGCATGAGCGCATGCAGTGCGAAAAGTCTCCGACAGCGACCTCCTGGCAGCGTGAAGCCAGTGCTGTTCCTGGGCATCTACTCTGCATCGTTCGATTAGACTGTAGCATGCGAACACCAACAAGCGACGGAGGCACTGACACTCTCCACACCAACCTCCAAACAGCCAATCGATAGACAACACTCAACATC
>JAASFJ010000165.1:0-35645 GCA_023333755.1 Globisporangium uncinulatum | reverse complement strand
GTCGAGAACGATTACGGTCCTGGTGTCGTAAACGACACAGTCGATAATGATTACGACCCCAGGCTGTAAATGTCACGACTGCGAATGTGGTTCACACGTGACCGTCAGTCATGGGTGGAATTAGAAGTGTGAGTACTTACAACAACAACTGACCTACTGAGTTAATGCTTCAACACCTAGAAACCTAAGCCAGAACGCGTTTGTGACGCTGGCGACTGTGTGCTTACCCAGTACACTCACGAGCCTGTGTGTGGGTACTTATAGTGGCGACCAATTTGATCTTACGTACAATTGACTGACTGTGACTACGACACTGTGCTCAGGGACCTGAACTTTTGTCAGCTCCAGTCGCTCGAAAACGCACCGTTCCCAAACTCGTTCAAGAGCTTGTGAGGAAAACTCTCTCTCTCACACACGTGGCTTCCAGTCTCGTGCCATTATGACCATTGTAAATTGTGGTTCCAGGAGACTCGGAGGCAATGTACTCCGCTCTATCAGCGACATCGCGTTCCCACCATGCCTGAAGGAACTGTGCGCCTCCTAGCTTGCTGGTTCTCGCGCATACGTTGCAGCTGCTGACGACGGCTTCGCGTCCAGGTATCTGAACAACCAACCGTTCGGGGATCTGAAAGGTACCCTGTTCCCAGTGGTGCTCGACCTCTGTACGTGGCAGTCTTTCGCCCACACTCTGCTCGTCAAGTTGATCCTACGTGCGCGCAAGCGAAGGACCCCCGTTACGAGAGCCAGAGTTCATCTTCTGCGTACTAGTGTTGTTGTGTGTCGCTGTATTCATTCAACTAGATCGTGTGGGCGCGTGACTGTATTTGAGTTGTGTTGTGAGCGACTGCAAGGGCGATGGAATTGAAACGAGTCGCTCGAAGCCTGGACATCCCAGCAGGGACGAAAGGCCAAGAAGAAGCGGCGACGAAATCTTTTCATGCGTTCCTAAGCAAGGCAAGTGTCAGCGAAGAGTCTTTGAGCGCAATTGCGTCTGGCTCGATGCACGGAGTAAGAACTCCGTTGCAGAACATGTACTCCCTTCTTACTGCATTTTCCATATACATTCAAACCGCCACAAGTTCCAAATCTCGTTCTCCTGACGGTCACTTATCGAAGGCGACAGCCCTTGGCCACTTTACGCAAGTTGTGAACATGCTGCGCAAGTGGTACGGACCAGCGCTTGTCGACTCCAAACGCGTCGCTGCGATAAGAGACAAGATGGGAGCGGCGATTGAGGAGTGAAACCGTCGTAAAAATCTACAAACGAATGATGCACCAGGTTGCAAACTCTCGGACTTGCTGGCATTGGTTGACGCAGTTCTTGCAAAACAAGGTCATTCTAACGCTATGCGCGGTATCCATGACTCTGGGATTCTGACAATGATGTGGCATACATTTGGACGCGCAATTGACACTTGCTTTGCTCGGAAGCTGCAGCTCTCGGTATCGGTTTCGGGGGAGCTCTTCTTGCGTGTTGCGAGAATCAAAACATCGGTTGTGCAAAGTATTTCAATCTACAAGGCGGTCAAACACTAGCAGCAGTGTATGCTGCACGCTTTTGGGATGTTCTTCGTGTGCGCATCGGAGCCGTCCGAGTTCATCATCCCCCTCGCCCCCTCTAGCAACAGCAGACCTTCCAGATGACACGCCGTCTGCCCTGGAGGAAGCCTTCATTTTATAGGACTGCTCTCAGGAGATCGAAGGTGACCCCACCCCCAAGCCAAACCGACCATGGCGCCGCCCAAACAGCTTGAAGTACACCAATGATGTCATCCTGCATGCCGCAAGAAGAGCAGCGGTGGGCGGTGGGCACCTCGCACCGACACTCAGCAGCCACTCAATTCGTCTCGGCGCGGCTGCGTACGCCAACGCTTCTCCAAAACTCGCCGTCCAGTGGATCTCGACCCATAGGTCATGGCTTCTCGACTCGCTGACGAAAACGTTTGCCTACATCGGAACGACAACACGGGAAGACCGAAGCGTGGCAAAAGTACTTGCCGGTTACGACGATCCGGATTTTCCAGTGGCGACCCCGGCACTCCAGATGCTCAAGGGCCAAATACCTGCCGATGACTGGGCTGCTCTTGGTGTTTTGAGAGCGGAGATGTTCCAGCACGTGTCGGGCTTTTCTGGCTGCAATCGAGATGAATGTGGGGCCGGAGGTGTTGGACTGCGTGACCCGCTGCGTTTCTGATCCTTCTGCAAGAAGTCATGGACGCGCGCAAACAGTCAGCATGCATCTCCCTTGAGGTGTACGTCAGCAGGTTCGAGCGTGCTGTGCGCGCCACCAACGTCAACCTTACCTCTCTGTTGATGATTGATTGGTGCCTTGGGTAGGGAGAGTTGCTGAGGCACAGCTGGCAGTTGCGGAACCACTTGCACTTCGGAAGAGCGAGTGCCGAGCGCCAAGTCGTTCTCGAATCCACTGTGTCGACTCTACTTGACACAGTCGTGGAGTTGAGAGAAAGGGTCGAGAAGCTAGAGGCTGGACAGGCAGGCATGCAAGAAGAATTCACACAGCTGCTAGAACTGATGTAGAACGGGCGCGGCAACGACACGATCGCAGCGAACGAGCACTCACCCGCGTCGCAGCTGCCGCTTGTTGAGCCCGATGGGACACAAGCTAACTCACTCGCCGGCGCGTTCTTCAACTGGCATTATTCGCGTCTTTGGGAGCATACTACCACGAAGAAGGGGCAGAATGCGCGATAGGATCTCAAGAGAGCAATCTGCATCATGGCTGTGCTCAATCCCAACATTCCGCCCATCCCTGACGAGCCAGCACGTAGCGATGCAGCAGCTCACCACCAGCGGAAAGATTATCTGCGGTCTGTGGCTACCGCGCTCGACAAAAGCCCGAAGGCACGTCTGCACGCGATCGACGGAAATGGTTTGTCTTGGCGACTCTCCTCACTGCGCAAGCGCCGGAAGCAATTGCAGCTACACCACAAAGAAGTCTTTGACTTGATTAGCAAGCGCTCGTAACATCAAAACTGGAAGGTATGAAAGAGATGGGTTTACGCGTACGCTAATGTGCAGTGTTCCGCACATGGCGCTCATCATGGTCGATTAGGAGTCCAAGCGTACATGACTCGCGTCCGCGGCAGCGGACCTGACGTGCTGCTGCCACATGCGCCGCATGTGTCGCACATCGTGGATGAGGAGGGCTGTGGCGAGAATGTCAGTGGTCGCGCTCGCTCGGCACGAGTTAGCGGCGGCGCTCGCCGTGGATGAGAAAGGGGTGGTGGCGGCAAAGCTGGCGGTTGCGATCTCGCGGCACGCGTCAGCGGCGGCGTTCGTCGTGCTGACGGAGAAGGTGGTGGCGGTAATGCTGCGTGTAATGGGCCGCACCCATTACGTGGAGGTTGTGTGCCACACCAACTCCTGGATCCTAATAGGTGACCCCAGGCGCCGAAGGGAATGACGTCATCAGATGATGTCATGAAAGTCAAGGCAGAGTGTGTATTGCGGAGTGATCACCTCTGAGCGAAACCATGTGCAGTGTGATGGTCATCGCACATCCGGAACCGGATCGGTGGCGCGGGTCGACGCGAAACCGAGGTTCAAGTGAGAGGCGCGAGCCAATCACATCACAGGGAGTTTTCCTGTAGATCTTCAAGTTCAAGCTGCAGACCTTCACGGTCAATCCTATGGGTTGAACCTCAAGCTGCCCAAGGTTTTACATAAATAGAAACGAGGTTTTACTCTTAAAACCTCTAGGAGCCGTTCGGGTGTTTTAAGCAGAGCTGCGGCGGGTACCGCCGCTAGCTGCACAGGAACTCATGCATTTTAACTCAGTTGCAAATTTACCTTCTACCACTTAAGTCGCCTCCGCTCCTCTCTCCAAGCCTCTCATCCCAAGACTCGCCAGGACTGGCAATCGGCTCACACTCTCGTGAGACCCTTTGCCTCGTCAACGCTACCTCAAGCGTCGGGATCAGTGCTGTCCAGCTCTTCGCTTTGGGTGAGCAGGACTAGCCTGAGTCTCATTACACTGCGGCGGCGCTCGTCGTGCTTAGGAGGGGGTGATGGCGGCAAAGGTGCACTCGCTCTCGCTCGGCACGTATCAGCGGCTGTACTCGTTGTGGTCAAGGAGGGTGGTGACGGCAAAGGTGCGCTCACTCTCACTCGCCATGTGACAGCGGCGCTCGTCATGCTGAAGGAAGGGTGGTTGGCGGCAATGCTGCGGTCGCGCGCTTGGCTCGTGATGATGGCAGCGAGCTGGACGCGATGCTACCGCGACTGGTGCGGAAGCGGTTCTCTTTATGGTTGCGGCCAAAAAACTAGGGGTGCGACACATTCCGGGACGAATAAAACCGTCCTCCCAAGCTTTTGTGATCTCCGAAGTCGCATACAAATGTCTAATGGAAAATCAGTGCCAGTCCGAGATTTGTTCTGGAATGTTTTTACTGTAGATCTCTCACCAACATGGGGCTGTCTGATCTACGCCAACAACTCACAGCGATTACTCTTTTGATAGCGAAACTGTGCGTCGGAGAGGTCCACGATGACTTTGTACGAAACTAATGCTTTCGAACTGAAGCCATTGCGATTGTCTGTGTGTACACAGATACATCGCCTTGAACCGGATCCAAGCAATCCCGAGCATGCTCTCGTTCTCGTCACTTACGGACTTGTACGTGCTGAGGTGCTGCATCCATAGTATGAGACTCGCTCGCCTGTGGACTCACAAGCACGCGAGATGTCCCAAACGTACAGGAACATGTCGCTTAATGCGACCACGTCAGTTGCAGGCGGGCGGTTTCCATGGAGACTGAAGCAGCTGTGAGTTGTCGGTGCCTTGCGTCCTTGAGCATTGCACTGGTGCCACCCATTCACTTAACAGGCTCATCCGAACGGTGTATGGTGTAGGGATCTGCGCGGCAACCCACTTAGTGAGTTGGAGATCTCGCAGTCGGATTTGAAAGCGTTCCGCTCGTCGCTCTTCCTGTAGCGGGGTGCTTCACAGCACTTGACGAAGAAGCGTTAGCGACTCGATCGCACACAAAGAGTCCGAGCCCATCGAGGCTTGTGTGTCAAGAACGCGAGCGCGCGTGTTGCGTTCCAAGCAAAGTGAACTCTGTTCATGCGCGACTCGCGCTTAACATGCATGTGGCCACCCCGAACGGGTGGCCACCAGCTCTCAAGCTACTAGTCCATGGGGCTCAAATGCAACATATGCACTGACGGTGTCGTCACATCGTACTGGCAACGAGTGACGCCATCGTCTTATGAAACGGCTTCTCTCGCCCCGTTACACTTCCCGCCGTTGGTCCACCAGCGCTGCAGACACGGCGTCGCGGTAAAAGTGGTGGTGCTTGGCACGGAGCTGTGCGTTTTGGAAGGTGCGGCGATCGGTTGATGTTCAACGGTGAAGCCCAGAGTTGATCTTGATCTCACACACACACTGTTGTTTTGCCTTGACAACTACAAGCAGACGCAGACTTTGATCGCATCTACGGGAACCAGTCTGCCACGAATGGTTTAGTGAGCGACAACGACATTATCTTAGCAAGCGCGTCTCCAACCCCCGTCCCAACCACAACTGCCCAAGCCAGCACAGATACAAGTCTTATGAGCCCAGAATCGCTGTCATGGACGTTTCTGATCGCTGGAATCCTTACAGTCTCGACGGTGATCGACATGTTTTCGTGGAAGCGCCCACAGCTGCGAAAGCGATTGCGCGCCGTCCTGCAGTCAAGCGGCCGCATGTCCATCTGCGATACCATCCTGGCCGCCATGGGTTTCGACGACCAGTTGTTCTCTCGGCGCATCGATAGCAGCTACATCCGCGTCCTGCACGTGCTCGGGAAAGCTGGTTGTGGGATGGTGTGTCTTGCTGAAGTGACTCGACGAGTCTCCCACTTTCGCCGGAGCAGCAACAAGAGCAGCGACACTGGTGCTCTGCAGTGGGTCGAGACGGACGGTCGGGAGACTCAGTTCGTGACACTGAAGAAGATCCTTCCGGAGCTCTAACGCTGAGCAGCTCCAGTTTAAAGATGTTCATCCAGGAGATCTAGTTGATGTCGCCCTTGGAGCACCCCAAAATCATCAGCTTCCTCGGAGCGAAGTGGACGTCGATCTCTGACATTGCGATGGTGACCGAGTTCCTTCCAAACGGCGACCTCGCCGCACTGCTTCGGATCGAGAGAGACCGCGAGCAGAGCTACCGGTCTCGGCGACTGCACTGGTTTAAAGCAGAGACGTCGTTTGCGTCTACGTTGTCGCTGGGTGTCATGGAGATCCCGTGCAAGGCCGCGATCGCTGTAGGCATTCTCGAGGCACTCGTGTACCTCCACTCGTTCACTTCGCCCGTCATCCACCGTTAGCTGCGAGCGCAGAATGTGGCTCTGAGCAGAGACTTCGAGGCGAAGCTGTCCGACTTTGGCGCCCAGAGCGAGTGGCAGATCACCACATCGCGGTCGGAGAGCACCGACAGCGTCGCGAGGGTCGCACCCGAGGTCGTGTGTGGCGTACCTTTCAGCGAGAAAGCCGACATGTACGCGTTCGGAGTCGTGCTGGCAAAGTTGGGAGGGTGCTCCAGACCGTTCGCTGGCTTTTCGGCGGAAGAGATCGTCGCGAAGGTTGTGAGCGAGGATTTGCGACCAGATATTGACACCGACTGCCCGAAGACGCTCGCAAGTTCGCACTCAAGCGCGTGCACCGTGAACCGGAGTCGCGGTCGAGCTCGAGAGAGGCGCATTGTGTGTTTCGAGTGCTGCGAGACGGCTCACGACTCTCGACGTTGTAGATCGATCGTATGCGAATGTGTGCGTTCGTGTTGGGGAACTTTTGCAGAGATGATGCGAGTGCTTGAGAGCTTGCAATGCAGGGTAGAGTATGGCTCAGCTCCTTGAGCGCGCGAGATGTGAGTGACTGTCTTCGATCCAAGGCGAAGACATCAAATAGTGTGGTGCTACGAGTTGGCTGATTTTGTTTCTTGGAATTGCAAACGTGATTATTGAGAAAGCCTTCCGCTTTGCGAGCGCATAGTGATAAAAGCAGATCGAATACTTTTTGCTGGTGGGCAGCCGTCGCCACACACAACACACACACAAAACAAGCGCTCTTCTCCAGGCAGCAGCAGCAGCAGCAGCAAGCAATACCAGGCGACAGGAGCAGCGGCAAGCGACCGACAGCATGGACGCGGAATCCAAAGACCTCCTGCGTGACTGGCTTATTCGCAGCCTCGAGCCAGTGTGCGTGCCGCTTTCTATTGCCGTTTTCCCCTTGCTGAACTGGCAAAAGGATGGGGACGCAACTGACGCCGAGCGCGTGACGTGACTGGTTTCTCTGTCTTCTTGGTGTGTGACTTGTGGTGGTGTCTGTAGCTGCGACGCTGATCCCGAGGTGCTGAGCAAGTACGTGCTGGCGCTCATCCAGAACGATCCGATGAAAGACGGGCTGCCGGAAACATGCGTCTCGAAGCTTGAGGAGTTTCTTGGCGACGGTACGTCGTAGGTCGCGTGTGTTATGCGTCTACTGGCAACATAAGGGAGGGGAGGGACATAGTTGCTGACGCTCCGTTGCTTGGCTTTCTTCTTTTCATGCCCACTTCTCTCTACTTTGGGTTAACGGGTTGACAACAGAGACGAGAGGGTTCGTAGCGCGGCTCTTCAAGGCGCTCGAGAGCGGCTCGTACAAGTCAAACGGCGAGGAGCAAAGTGGTGGTGGAGAAGACGATCGAGACGGTGGGGAAGAAGAGACCTCCCGTCGCCGTGGACGCGCCATCTCGGACGACGACGACGAGCGGAGGCGCTCGAAGCGGCGACGCGACGACGACCGTGCGCGGGAGGCGCCTCGACGAGACGCGGGTCGTCGCCAGCCGTTGTATGCGGGCCGAGGCGACCTGCGGCCGGGCAGCGGGCGTGGTCCTCACAGCGGCGTCGGGCCGGGTCCCATGGGCGGTCGCGGCGATCACCAGGGCTTCAACCGCCGCAACTTCCCTCCGGAGTGGGGGATGCCACCACCGCAGCACATGGGAGGCATGTGGCCTCCGCCGCACTTCCCGCCGCCTCATGGGGGGTTCGGGATGGCCGACTTTGACCCGAACGGCGGCTACAACCCAGAGAACCCGGCGATGGCGCCGCCGCCGCACATGATGATGCCGCACCACATGGGCGGACCGTTCTTCCCGCACCAAGGCGGTCGTGGGGGCCGTGGTGGTCGGTTCGGAGGCCGCGGTGGGGGCGAGTTTGACGGCGCTGGCAAGGACGAGTACGAGGCGGCTGCTGCTGGCGCCAAGACGACGCTGCGCGTGAGCAACGTCGACCCCAAGTACGTCAACATGACGAAGCTGAGCCTTCATTTCTCCAAGTTTGGCAATGTCGTGAACGTGCAGATGCGGCCGAGCTTCAAGTGCGCGTACGTGCAGTACGCAACTGAAGAGGAGGCGAAGAAGGCGTTCCACTCGCCCATCCCTGTGTGCAATAACCGGTTCATCGAGGTGAAGTGGGCCAAGTACGACGCGAAGGACCCGCACGGTGCGCCGTCGGTCGCGGAGCAGACAGCAGCCGAGTCGAAAGAGGGCGGCGAAGCGTCAACAACACCAGGCGGCGTAGCCGCGTCGAGCGACGGCAGCGGCGGTGGTGGCGCTGACAACCAGCAAGCGAACACGGACAACAGCGGTGTTGCTGCGAAGGACTTGACGCCGGAAGAACTCCGTGCAGCGGCGCTGGAGCAGGGTCGGAAGGTGCTGGAGCAGAAGCGCGAGCTCCTTGAGAAGCAGCGACAGCTGATGAAGCAGAAGGAGGAGCTGATCAAGCGGCAGCTGTCGCAGCACAAAGAACTGTTAGAGCGCATGAGCCAAAGCAGTGACAAGTTCTCGCTTGGCGACAAGCGCGGCCTGCTGAACAAGATCATGGCACTGTCGCAAGACCTCAAAGCGCTGCAACCGCGAGGTGGCGCTTTGGGGCTGGGGCGAGCGACATCAAGCGACGGCAACGACGGCTCCAGCATCGTCGGACTCAAGGAGGAGCTGAGCGCGCTGGAAGCCGAGGCGTCGACGAGCGGAGCAGTTCCTGGCGGTGGTCGCGGTGTCGGCGGTCGCTGGAATGCTGGCGGCCGTGGATTCCAGCGGGGTGGCGGACGTGGCGGACGCGGAGGTCGCGGGTCGCACACGCTCGACAACCGCACGACGATCGTCAAGGTGGCGAACCTGCCCGAAGCGGCACGGGACCCGAGTGTGCTGGAGCAGCACTTTGGCAATTTTGGCGCGATCGAGCGGGTTGTCGTGGACGAGGCGTCGCCGTCGCTCGGGTACATCAAGTTCCAGGACCGGTATGGCGGCCAGGCTGCGCTGAGCCACGGCGGCGTGTTTGGCGAGTCGGCACTCCAGCTGACGTGGGCGGAGGCTCACGAGGCGCCAGTGGCGTTTTCTCAGCGCCCAGACATGCCAGCAAACTCAGCGGCTGTGATGAAGGCCGAGAGCTCGGAGGTTCGTTGTTGAGATCGTTTCGTGCAGTGCCGCTCGGCTCCCATGACATGTATGCGTGTGTGAAGGGATGGTACTGACTTAGTGTCGCTTGACTGGTGGTGAAGGTGCCGGCTGCGAGCAGCTAGGCCGTGTTTCGAGCGCGCTCTCGTGCTCGGATGGAGATTGATCGGCGGCCCCACACTCGGAAGCGATCGCGTCGTCACCTGTAGTTCGCCCGCAGCACCATAGTAGCAGTAGCAGCAGAGCGGCGGCGCTTGAACGCTCCAGGTCGCCAGAGAAATAGTGAATTGACTCGTGCTTTGGATACCTTGCGAGTGGCTCTTGTGGAAGTTTTGGTGCATGCACGTCACGAGTGTCTCCCAACCAGCCGAGTTGACCGAGATCCCATCCACTTCACATGGTGCTGAACGTCTGCACCGGATGATTGGCGAGTGGAGTTGTGAATCCATGGAAGAAGTTGTTCGCCAACAGGAGGTCTCCTGTCACACAACTGTTTCAGTAATGAACTGGTGCTGTTCTGAAGTTTGCTGGTGTGCTTGTTTGCCAGGCTCCTCGAATTGCTTGACAGAACAGCAACATGGGCGATGCGTTGTGGGGCACAAACCAAAATGATTGTGCTGAGCGGAGGGAGTCGCAGGTCATCGCTGGGCAGCATCAACAGGTCGGACTCGAACGCCGCATCGATGTCGAAAATGCCGCACGAGATCCGGACGGCGATTTCCGAACCGAGCGCCAGTTCAGTTCTCGCAGACATGTCGGCCATGTGGGGTGGCAGCATGGCCGTCAATACCAAAGCTCAAGATCGGCATGTTTTCGCAGCGCGCAATCCGAGAGGACCTGACGAGATCAGGAAGCTGAGCGAGCGAGCCGACAAGTGTCGACGAGTTGTGAGGGGACAGAGTGGCTGTCATCTCGACGAGGTCTCCAGTCTCTTGGTCGTCTTCTTAGAAGTCTCGCGAGACAGCAACAGAGTGAGCAAGGGGTGATGCCACCAAGGTTGCCGCGTTCAGCTTGATTGAGTCCGAACTCTTACTGCTGTGGCAATTGATTACGCTTCTTTGCCAAGCTTGCTCTTTCTCTTGACTGGTGTCGCTACGAGACACATTCTCGACTCCTGCACTTGCTTTTAGTATGGTTTGTCTCCAAAAACGTCTTTAGACCTGCCCAGGCCACCACCGTCTTCGACGCCACGGCTCTCGGCGCCAGCATCAGCAGCACTTTCGCTTCTGCGGTGGCTCCCGAGCAACTCGGCGACGAGCGGCACTTATCTCCACGATGAAACGCGCGAGCAGCGGACGACACCTGCGCAGCACTAGCGAGCGCGAAGCGGCTGCCTCCGATGACGCACAGGACGCGCCATTCTACCGCACCATGAGCGGGCGGGCGGCAGCCGAAGCGTCCGGCAGCACGACCGCCTCGATCGCGGCCTCTACGATCGACGGCGTCGCGGACTCACCGTCCGCTTCGTCGGCTGCGTACGTAACGATGGACGCACGGCCACTGTTGGCTGCGTCGTCCTCCACAGCCCCAAACAGCAACAGCCGCCACTACTTTCACCGCAACCAGACCGTCGAGGTGCTACGGCGCCAACAGGGGGACGAGGACGAGCGGCTGCGCAAGTCGCGGCCCAACTCGGAGCTCTTTCGCACGTTCACGTCCACCGATCCGCTCAGCAGTCGCCAGCGGCTGCTGGACGAGAGCGAGAACAACGGCGTCCCCGTCACGGCCGCAGCCGCCCAATTCAAAGAGCGCGCGACCGCCACTGCGAACGCCAATGCGAACGCTGGCACAGGGGCGGCAGCACGGACCGAGGCTGCGGCTCGGGCAGGCGGCTCAAGCTGGCGCCTTTTCTATCGGAACCTGCCGAACCTCCCGCGCTCGCTCCGCTTCCGGCAGAACACGCGCTCGACCACGCGGTACATTGACCGCGCGAACGCCGCGTCGCTGCGGTCGCGTCTGCGTGCGCGCCAGGAAGAGGAGGACGCGCGCACGAACTTTGCCGACACGATGTCGCCGACCCACGACAGCGCACGTCCGCTGACGGACTTTGAGGCGCAGATGGCGACGCTCCAGCAGCAGGGGAGGTCGTTGACGCATGACGACGGCAGCACTGGCGCTCCCACAGGCACAGGCGCGCAGACGAGTACGAGTGCGTCTCCGCCCGTCGCGACATTGACGTCGAAGCTGAGCCAACGGCTGTTTGGTCGGACGAGCAGCATGTTCTCGCTCGACTCGATCTTGGCCCGGACAGCGGACCGCTCCCAGTACCGGATCGTGAAGATCAACGGTGGCGGCGGCAGTGGCCGCGGAAGTCTCGGCGACGACGCGATCATGCGCCTCTCGGACGAAGACGACGGCGGCGCTGGCGGTGCGAGAGAAGGCGAGGACGACCAGAGCGTGTTATTTGCGTCGAACGAAGTCAAGACGTCGCAGTACACGTGGTGGAGCTTCGTGCCCGTGTTCCTGTACCTGACGTTCCAGAAGACGGCCAACATCTACTTCCTCCTCATCGGCATCTTCCAAGCGATCCCTGAGATCTCCCCGACCGATGGCGTCCCGCTCCAGTTCATTCCGCTCGCGATCGTCACGATCATTGACGCCGTCTTCGCTGGCTTTGAGGACTACAAGCGCCACATCGCAGACGACTTGGCGAACTCTGCCAAGACGCAGTCGTTCAACCGCGAGCTTCGGGAGTTCGAAGATGTGCTCTGGCGTGACGTGCGTGTGGGCGACTTTGTCAAGATCAAGAACCACGAGACGCTCCCAGCCGACATCCTCATTCTCTCGGTCGTCCCGGCCGAGGGCGCTCGCAGCGGTGGGAACACGGGCGTGTGCTACGTGGAGACGAAGAACCTCGACGGCGAGACGAACCTGAAGCTGCGCGAGGCGCCGCAAGTCACGCGCAACATGTTTGCGAACGAAGAAGAGGCGGGCGAAGTGCTGCAGGGATGGGTCGAGAGCGAGCTCCCGAACGGCGACATCAACAGGTACTCGGGCACACTGTATATGGAAGACACCAACGACGCGAATGGAGACGTCGGGATCGCGCTCACGCTCAAGAACATGCTGCTTCGCGGGAGCAAGCTGCGCAACACGAGCTACGCGTACGGACTCGTGGTGAACACGGGCGTGGACTCGAAGATCATGATGAGCTCTGGCGACGAGTTCCCCGTCAAGATCTCGTCGATCGACGAGATGACGAACAAGCAAGTGATCATTGTCGTGCTCATCTTGCTGCTCATGTCGCTCGTCGGCGCCATCGGCGACCACGTGTGGGTGAACAACAAGTCGAATTCGCAGACGATCCGGGACGCGGACCTCGACAAGAGCATGGCGGTGACGTTCGTGTACTACTTCACGACGCTCGCGTCCATGGTGCCGATCACGCTGTACGTCTCGATCACGCTCGTGAAAGCGCTCCAGGCGTACTTTATGGAGCACGACCTGGACATGTACGACGCGGAGAACGATGCGCCGATGGTCGCGCGGAACATGCAGCTGAACGAGCAGCTGGGGCAGATTTCGCACATCTTCTCGGACAAGACGGGCACGCTCACGTGCAACAAAATGGAGTTCCGCAAGTGCAGCATCAACGGCGAGAGCTACGGACGGGGGATTACGGCGATCGGACTCGCTGCGCGTCTCCGCGACGACTTTCAAGGCAACAAGACCGTGGAGGAAGACGACTCGGACGGAGATGACGAGTTCACCAAGTGTCCGGCGCCGAACGTGAACTTCAAGGACAAGCGCATCTGGCAGGACATTAAGGACGAGTCGGGCGAGCAGAGCGGGAAGATCAAGGAGTTCTATACGCACTTGGCGCTGTGCCACGGAGTGCTCATTGAGCGCATCGATACGGTGCCCGAGGGCATGGAGGAACTGCCGATCCAGTACTCTGCGTCGTCACCGGACGAGCAGGCGCTCGTGTGCGGTGCCAAGTACTTTGGGTACGAGTTCATCGAGCGCGAGCCTGGGAGCGTGTCAGTGAAGACCCCAAGCGGAGCCGTCGACCGATACGACATCCTAGAAGTGTTTGAGTTCGACTCGACCCGCAAGCGCATGACAGTGGTCGTACAGCGACGCAAGACCGACGAAGAGCTGATGCAGATAACGGAGGACGACGAAGACGAGGTGCTCGTGCTGACCAAGGGTGCGGACAGCGTCCTCTTTCCTCGCTTGGCGTCCAACGCGGTGTCGGAGATCAACGCAAGGACCCGCGAAGCCACGCTCAAGAACCTCGAGACGTTTGCGCAGGACGGGCTGCGAACGCTCGTGATCTGCTCCAAAAAGATGAGCGTGACGGAGTGGGAGGCGTTCCACCACCGGTACCGCATCGTGAGCGCCGACTTGCAGGAAGTGGAAGCGAAGGCCCGAGGCGACAAGAACGCGATCGACGCACTGCAAAGCGAACTGGAGAGCGAGTTGGAGCTGCTCGGTGCGACTGCGATTGAAGACCGACTGCAGGACGGCGTCCCCGAGGCGATGGAGCAGCTTGCGAGAGCGGGCATTTGCATCTGGGTGCTCACGGGCGACATGGAAGAGACGGCGATCAACATTGGGTACGCATGTCGGCTGCTGAACAACGACATGCAGCGTCATGTGATCAACTCGGCGACGTACCGGACGAAGGGCTCGATTCTGCGTCAGCTCGATAAGGTCTTCCACTCGATCTACGATGGCTTGGACGACGACGCTGTTGCGGATCTGCCAGGCGCCGGCGCAACCGCCACGCCGTCGATGCCTCGCCGGAAGCAAACGCAGGTGGAGCACGCGCTCGTGATCGATGGCGGGTGCCTGAACCTGATCCTCGAAGACCCGCTGTACAACCTGCACCTGCTGCGCGTGTCGCTGCTCTGCAAGGTCGTGGTCGCGTGCCGCGTCTCTCCGCAGCAGAAGGCGCAGCTCGTGGAGCTCGTGAAGCTGAACGTGCCGGACTCGCACACGCTGTCGATCGGCGACGGAGCGAACGACGTCCCGATGATCCAGAGCGCGCACATCGGGATCGGCATCAGCGGACAGGAGGGCATGCAGGCTGTGAACAGCTCGGACTACGCGCTCGGCCAGTTCCGCTTCCTCAGCACGCTGCTGCTGGTGCACGGCCGCTGGAACTACGACCGCGTTGCGGCGCTCACCGTGTACACGTTCTACAAGAACGTCGTGTACTGCGTGTCGCTCTTCTGGTACGCGGTCGTGAGCACTGGCTACTCGGGGACGATGCTCTACTCGGCGTTCATCCAGCAGGGCTACAACCTCCTCTTCACGGCGTTGCCCATCATGATCTACTCAGTGTTCGACCGCGACCTCCCGAAAGAGATGGTGCTCCAGTTCCCGGCGCTGTACCACTCGTCGACGCGCAAGCACTCGCTCTTCTCGTACCTCATGTTCTGGAAGTGGATCGTGCTCGGCTTCATCGACTCGGTCGGCGTCTACTTCTTCACGCTGCTCATGTCGTACAACATCATGCGCAACGGGGAATCGCCCGAGTACACGGTGATCGAGAGCATCGGGTGGACGGTTCTCTGCATCGTTGTCAACGCGCGGTTCTGCCTCATGGTGAACTCGTGGGACGTCCTCGAGATCGCCTCGATGGCCATCACAGTTGTCGCGCTCTACGGGTTCCAGTACGTGGTCGACTCGATCACGTGGAGCGATCCGGACTACGACACGTACACGTTCCCGTGGATCTTTGCGCGCGGAGGCTTCTGGCTCGGGCAGCTCTTCGCGGTCGTCGCGATCCTGGCCAAGGACTTTTTCTACGAAGGGTGCCGTCGCCGGTTCTTGCCAGACTACCGCGACCTCGTGCGCGAGACGATGCTGTCGTCAACGAAGAAGACGGCGAAGGGGACTGATGGCGACTTTGAGTCGCCTGGCGACGGAGTGGAGACTGCTCGGATCGAAGAGCTCGTGCGGTTCAAGCCGACAGCAGCGAGTTACCTCAATCCGGAGCTCGCCAACATGATGGACTACCAGGAGCGGCGCGTGCTCGACCGCGTGCCAGTGCGCTACACGGCTTCCAGTCGCGCGGCCAAGTATCGTGGGTTCGCGTTCGACCAGCCAGCGCACATTGTGAACTGGATCCTGAACAACGGGAACGGGAGCGAGAACAACTCGCGCCGGAAGGGCATCAACGTGTACGTGCGGCAGCAGATTCTGCAGTCGGACGACCCGGTGGTGTTTGAGAACGAGCGCTACCAGCCGTTCTGCGGCTTTGGCAGCACGTACCCAGGGTATTTACTGCCGACAGACCGCAGCCGCTGGAGCGATCGGTCGGGGAAACTGAGCGCCATGGTGATCCCACTCGCCGGCCTTGAGCTCAACCTCGACGTCCCTGGCTGCGACGAGGAAGGATGGGTGTACGCCACGGACTTTTCGCTCTTCCCGTCGGCGCCGACCGCACTCTCGCGAGGCAGTAACAAGGACGGGCACGACAGCGTCCACCACCGCTCGAGCGCGGCGACAAAGCGACCTGGCAGCAGCAAACGCCGCGGGTACCAGGGCTTTGTGCGCCGACGCGAGTGGGTGCTCTCAGAGAAGTACAGAGACTTGGCGGAGGCCGAGCTGGAGCGCCAGCAACGTGCCGTGGATGGTCGCTTGAGCAGCCTGTCGGCAGTCTCAGTCGGCTCCATCCACGAAGACGAGAAAGAGGAGCTGTAGGAATGCCGATGATGAGGGTGATTGACTGTAAGCAAATCAAACTGTGTGAAGACATGAACATGATTGACACCTGGTGTGTGACGACCCGCGTGTAAACAACTGGGGGAGCAGTTGTTTAGAACCGCTGGTACATTACGTCCGGACGCGATAGATGAGTAACTTCACGGGACGCCTTCAGCTTTTGCACACGCACTGCCGTCACTGGTTGGTGGTACGATCGCCGCGTTGAAGACGTGGTAGATCGCTGGCTTAGAAGTGGCGGCGTGCTTGCGCAGATTGACGTTGCTCAGCCCAGTCCCGCCCTGCAGATCATGGAGGTAAAAGCTGGCAGCGACAGCGCCGTCGTCGATGTCGGGGAAGTCCGGGACGCGGGGGAAGTTGATGAGCACGCCGTGCGGGACCTTGAACGACCACATGTAATACTTTAGTTGTCTGAGGTGCTCGGCCGTGAGCCCCTTTGCCACTGCTTTCAGCTCCAGGATGCAGTGACTACCATCAGCGAAGCCCACGATGATGTCTGCGCGTCGGTGGCCGACGACGTGGCCGTCGTACGTGATGTCGATGCTCACCTCCTCTGCCACGCTCACGCCATGTTCGTGGAGTTTACGTAGCTCGACCAGCAATGCGCGTTGGTAGGTTGCCTCGAGCTGCGCGTTGCCGAGCGCTGCGTACACTTTGTTTGCGAGGGCGACGACTGTGTTTTTGAAGCTCGCAAGGGTCTCGTGCGTCTGCCCATGGAATTGATCGCTAACGTCCAGTTCTGTTGGGCTTTCGGATGTGAAGGGGATGCTGAGGCGCTGCAGCCCGAGCGTCACGGCGTCCAGTGCACTTGCGACTCCGACCGCTGCCAAGGGCTCGGTCGCTACTGCAGAGGCAGCGGTTGTTCTTTGGCTGCGAGTGATCATTGAGCAGTTCGTGTTGGTCGAGAGAATGATAAATAGGGCTGTGAGAAGTCGGAATCACTGGAAACTCGTGTTGGGTTGAGAAGTTGTCGACTTCTGGAGAACTGAACTGTCCGCATATTCGATACCAGTCAGCGGCGGCTCAACCAGCAATTGGAGTGGCATGAACGAAGCGCTCAAACGAGCAGATGCGCATTGAGTAGGTTAGAGACGGAGTGGACAGCTTCTACGCCTTGAGGAAGTCCTGGAAAGCGTCGGTGCTCGCAAATGCCGCGTTATTGCCGATCGCATTGAGCATGAACGCGAATTGGTGCTCACGCTCCTTGAGCATCTCTGGGTTGTGTTTGCCACGAAAGAGCGTGCCAATGTTCGCTGGCGGCAGGGGTGGTAGCAGCGGCGAGTTGGGCAGCTTCGCGTACAGTTGTTTAAAGTCGTTGTAGCGCTTCTTCAGCGATCCGCTGCCATCCGCGGCCTCGACAACGTAGTATACGATGCCCTCCTCTGTGATCACCACGCCACTGGTGGTGAAGATCGTCTTGCTACTTGGTTCGGAGTTGCTGGGTACGGTGTTGTCGGCGGATATGACAGCGACAGCACTTGCAGCGGATACGTTGGATGCTGGGGGTGCGGCACCCTGCGATGCAGTCGAGGACGAGCCAACCGCTGCAACAGAGACGCTCGAAGCCGGCGGGGCCGCCACAGGTTCTTGCACAGATGTAGACTGGGAGCAGCCCATTGTCGATAGTTGATGTACGTCTGGGGCGTGAGGTACTCAAATGGGAGCTTGAGGCGAGTTGGAGAATGATGTGGCGTTCTGGCGCTGGTTTCTTCGAGCAAAGGGTGGGTGGAGAGCAAAGCCGATTAGAGTCGGCGTCAGTCACAAGCAACTGGTGCGCATAGTGGAGAGGTGTCCACCACATGCGCACCAGGTGCTCGGCACTAATATAGAGCCGTCCACGATAGAATACAGAAGACTGCTGTGCCACCCGAATCGCCTCCATGTGGTGCAGGACGGTACCGTGTCGCGCAGGGCGTTAACATGTCGTGCAGCTGAGTCCTCCATGTCATGGAGCCCTCCCGCATCTCTGCCGACAATGACTATGAGCGGAAGCTGCCGCAGTTTGGCAATGCAACCTTCACTGTATCTCGCGTGCGGGAGGTTACTGCTTCTCTCTTCACATTACTCCACGGCGCTGCTAGCGCACTCGCCACACAAACAAACTCTTGTCGTTCGCGCCGATCGAAACAAGCCGCGAATCGTCGCGCGTGAACGTCACGCCGCTCACGTTCATCCCGTGACCACGGAGCACGTGCTGCTCCGCGTGCTTCGACAGACACGGCGAGTCGTAGACGCGAATCTCGCCTCGGTTGTTCCCGGACACCAGCAATTCGTGGCTGTGAGCTTTCGTGAGGGTGTGGAAGTACTCGTCTTCACGCGAGAAATCCCAGATGCCCTGCGCCAACCACGAGAAGACGCACGACTGCGTCGCCCACTGGACGTCTTTCATGCTTGACGGCGTCGTCACTTGACTGCCGTCGAGTGTACTCACGAAGAGCAGCTCCCACGCCTCACTGTTCAGGCGCAGAGCGCTGCTGTCGGCGGCAAAGTCCACGTGTGTGATTCGGCCGTTCGCCTTGGGGAACTTGAAGCGCAGCGAGAAGTTGTCGAGCGTCGAGTAGAAGTACACGCAGTGGTCGGCCGACCCGAGTGCGAGCAGCGTGAGGTCAGGAGAGAACTTGATGTCAGCGATGGTCTGTTTGCTGTCTCGTCCTTCGTGCAACACATCGAGCGTGAGCGCGTCCATGACCACGAAGGCGCCACTCTTGCTGGGACCACCACTGCGATTCTCGCTGCTGCCACCGCCTCCGAAACCAGCAGCGAGCCATTTCCCATCGGGAGAGAAGCAGACGCAGCGCAGCGAGCCGTCTAGCGCGACCTTCGCCACCACTTCGCGACGGTTCAAGTCCCAGATGCGCACAGTTTGATCCTCCCCGACAGTGGCGATCAGCTCTGCTCTCTGTGGATGAACACTGAGACCGTAGAGCCCTGTGTGATCGAAGTGGCTCTCAGTCACCAAGCTGGTCTCTCCTGTTAGCCGCGACAGTTCAAGAATCTCGCCCCCTTTAGTCCCGATAAGCACCCTGTCTTCTGCGGTGTCCCAGCACACGCTCCGAACGAGTGCGTTCTGACTCGCGGGCTTCACATCGTTTACGTCGAAGTCAGCTAGCGGTGTAACCGTCTTTGACCAAATCTTCACGTGGCCGTCTCGCCCCCCACTCACACACCCTTCTTTCGTTGCGTGGATTGCATACACGGCGCCGTTATGCGCTGGTACCGCTCGCGACACAGCACAGGACTCCCAGACGTACAAGTGTCCGGTCGAGCAACCGGTAACAACGAGACTGCCGATTGATGCGCCACAAAGAATCGGCTGGAGCTGGGCCTTCGCGCCAAACACTCCGTAGGCGCCAACGAGACTTGGCGGATCGATCCTCCAGAACACCACGTGATTCTTGCCACCGGACACCAACTGAAACGGCGATGCCGGGTCCTCGATGAACGTGACGAAGAACACGTCGTGACGAGTTGTCTTGGACGACGCCAGTAGAGCACCGTCGAACCACAGCCCGCTTGTTGATGCGTGCACTGCGAGTGAGTGGTGCTCGTCTTGCCCGATTGATGCGAGCATGCGACCGTCTGCGCTGAAGCTCATGTAGCTGACTGCCTTGGTGTGGAACTCGCTGAGAACCGTGACTGTCGAGCATGACGTCGGCTCCCAGATATGGATGCGAGGACTTTCTCGCTGGAGATTCTCTCCACAGATCTCGCCCGTCGCGACAAACGTCCCGTCCTTCGATCCGGCAAGACTCACGATCGGCCGCTTGTGCTCTCGGTAGAACGTTTGGGTGTGTGTGCGCCGGTCGTAGTGGATTCCGATGCACCCGGTGTGGTACACGACGTGCTTCGTCTTGGAGTAGACAGCGTTGTTGCGGACATCGTAGGTGCGGTACCCAAACACGTGCTCGAGCGAGAAAGCGAGTTGGCCGGCGAGCCCGTCCTCTGCTGTCGGCTCTTTCGTGGCAGCTGACGGCGGGATGATAGCGCTGAGGTACGGCTTGATCTCCTCCTGTGGGACATTGACGAAAGATTCGGGGAGAAAGAGCCCCTCCGCCGTCATATCGACGTCGTCTTCTGGGTTTTTCAGCAGCACTGAAGCTGTGCCTTCCTCGCCGCCAGTCACACGCGTCTTCCTCCACTGGAAGACACAGCGATCGGCCCTGCCGATGCTAACGCAGTGAGCGCCACTGCCTTTGCCTGAAAACTCGACGTTGGCCACTTCGCCGCTGTGCCCGACGTACGTCTTAAACCCTGCTCCTTTCACGAAGCAAGGGAACTTGAACATGTTGAGCGCTCCGTGAGAGGTGCCCACAACAACGACTGCTTTGTCGACATCTGGGGACGTCCCTGGAAGCGATGCCGAGCAAGCTGTGATCTGGATCGGTGACGCAGCGGCGGTGGCTGGCCACACGCCTTGATTGGACCAGTTGTAGATCGTTCCACACGTTTCCCACTTCTGGTTGCGTAGTGCAGTCGCACTCGCGACGTGGGAGCCCGTCGTGATATCTGCAAACAAGAGCTCGAAGCCGCCGCAGTTGCTGCGGATGTACTGCGAGTCGCTCGAGATGTCAAGGTGCGTGATGAAGCTCTTGTGCTTGCTGAACACCGCTCGCTTGGTGTACGAGCTCGGCACGTCGTAGATGTAGATTGAGTTGTCAATGGAGCCGACGACGAGCGACTGTCCGTCTGGGGAGTACTTGATCACCGAGATGGACTGTTTCGTATCGCGCGTTTCGTACACAAGCTCCACACTGAGCGTTCGTTCCTCAAAGACCAGTAGACTTCCGTCTTTTTTGTGCCGCTTCCCTGTGCCTCCGCTTCCGAGTCCGACCGCGATGAAGTCGCCGTCGAACGAGTATGCGCACGCGCGGCTGCTCGTGTCGAGTTCTTTCGCCAGGATCTGCACGTGGCGCTGCAAGTCCCAGACGCGCAGCACTCCGTCATCGCCACTGGTGCAGAAGCGCTCTTTCGACGGACACACGCTGAGTCCGTGGAGCTCTTTTCGAAAGTGGTGCGCGAAGGCTGTCACTTCTGTGCCGTCGGGTGTGCGCAGCGTCTGGATCGAACCGTCCAACGTCGAGATTTGGTGGATCGTGCTCCCCATTGTACCGATCACGAGGACGTTGCGCTCGAAGTCCCAGAAGGCGCTGCGGATTGCATGCTTCGGACCGTTGAACTCACTGAACTCGCTCAGACACTCGAGATCGGAGCTCCAGAGCTTCACGACCCCGTCGTTGCCGCCACTCACGATATGGTGAGGCGCTTCCTTGATGCAGTAGAGTGCCGCGACGCTCCGAGTGTGTGCGGGAACGATACTCACGAGCTCAACGCCCTTGAATCGGTAGAGATCTCCACTCGTCGTGCCGACAATCGCGTCCTTGCCGCAGAAGACGACACTGAGAAAGCTTTGCATGAGCCCCTTCTTGCCGAGGATGGCGTCCTTTTTGATCAAGCAGCTGCCCGCGAGGCGCCAGAACGAGATTACGTTCACGCCGACCGTCAGTAGAACTGCGCTGTCCAAAGTGGTCAAGGAGCCACTACTTGGCATGCTTGATTTACCAGACACCGTGGACACGTCACCACTGTCAGCGACGAGCTGGGACTCGTGCTGGAAAGCAACCCCGAGAATGCGACCTGCACCGTTTGTGCTAGCACGTGCGAGGAGCACTCCGCTCTGCCAGTCGTAGATCGCGAGCGAGTTGTGGTTGTCGAGTCCGACGCTTGCGAGGAGGTTGCCTGCGGTGTTAAAGCTCATCTCAGCGATGCCGCGTCGGTGGTATCCGCGGAGGGACGCCAGCAGTTGCAGCGTGTCAATCCGCCAGATGTGAATCACAGGGTACTTGCCCATTTGCCCTGAGGCCACGATCTCAGTCGCGTTGAAGGCAGTGGCAGACACCTCCAATGCGTCTTTTCCAGTCGGGGGACCTGCACGACTCCCCGACCCCGACGTGCTCGGTCGTTTCTTGCTCTTGACGCCAAAGTGTATTGTGACACTTGTGACTTCGTCCGTGTGCTGCTTAAAGTGTCGTTGAAGCCAGAGCTTGTTGTCCTGGACAACCACGACGTTCGCGGCCGGAAACACCAGGTAGCCCTTCAACTTTGTCAGGAAGACGTTGTTACGGGCGTCGTGGCAACGATAACCGTGCACCCACTCGAGCTCGAGGTTCTCACTTGGAACCGCCGTGAGCTCAAAATTTGCCTCGTCTGGGGCGTCAGCAGGAGTGATGCTGCTCGACACCCAGTGTTTCACAGGCAGCGTGGCGGAAGCAACGCCAGCTGGTTGCGCTCCAGTGACTTTGTCGTCTCCCAACCCAGCCGGAGAACGCTCATACAGCATTTCGAGCGCAAAGTCGCCCACCGCCACAGCTTCGTCGAATCCGGATCGTTCGTTTCCATGGCTCATCTCAAGTTCGTCGTCGGACGTTGGGTGATACTCGTACTCGGCCACTACGGCGTTGTCGCTGTTCAGATCTTCCTCCTCGTACTCGACGCGCCACTGGAAGACGCATCGCTCCTCTGTGGCACACGCGACGACTGTGTTGTTGTCAGCGCTGAAGCAGACAGCTGAGATGGCGCTGCTTGGACCTTGGACGACCTGGTAAAGCGCGTTCTCCGCGACACAGGGGTATCGGTAGAGACGAAGGACACCAAAGTCATCGCCGGTGATCAGGAGCTGGCTTGAGTGGCGGCTCTCGCGGTTGCTGGAGCGATCAAGTGCAGTGACCTCAAATCGACAGCTCTCGGAAGTGGGCCACGTGCCTTGCACCCACCACCCGTACGGACATGTCCACGAAAGCCACTCGACGTCCTTGAGTGTCGTGATGCGCGTGATCTCAACGCCCGATGCGCTCTCGAAGAACACCATCTCGCCTTTGTTCGTGGCATTTGCCATGATATACTCGCCTGTTGCCGAGAAATCAAAGTGGCTGAGGACTGCGCTCGCGTCGCGGGCTTTGCACTTGCCTTTTGACGCCCAATCCTCAGTGTTGTACGCGTAGATAAAGTTGTCGCTCGAACCAACCGCGAGCGTGAGCCCGTCGCCGGAGAACTTGACGTTCCGAATGTACTTCTTTGAGTCTTTTGTCTCGTACTTGACGGCTAGGACGCTCTCGCTCAACACGGCGAATGCGCCTTGCTTGTTGGGGTTGATGAGCTTCGCGTGCAGCTTGGACAGTTTCGAGTCGTCAGCGCCTTGCCCGATCACGAGAAGGGAGCCATCCGGGGAGTACGCGCACGTTTGCGACGGCGCTTCCAGCATCGCCATGCGCGTCTGCCTGTGCGAGCTCATATCCCAGATGCGGATAGTTCGGTCGTCGCCAGTGGTGCAAAACTCGTTCTTAAGCGGATTCACAGCGAGACCGTGAAGCTCATGAGCAAAGTGGCCACAGAGCATGGCTCCGAAGTGCAGGTTCGAGCCGTCGCTCGTTGCGATCTCGTAGACTTCAGCACCGGACGTGGCGACGAGGAGCTTTGCGCCGCCATCTGGAGATGCGCTCACACTGCGCACGCGTGACGAGACGCTGCCGAGCGCTTCCATGTCGAACTGCGCTCCAGGTTCCATCCGTTTGCTCCACAGTCGGATCTTGCCATCTCGTCCCGCACTCAGCATCCCGCCCGCGAACGAGTGGAGCACGTTCACGGCGCTGGCGTGGGCGTGGAGGACCTTCATGCAGTTGCGGCCTTCAAACAGCAAGATCTGGCCTCGGGCGGTGCCTGCGAGAACGAAGTTTGGACCGTTCGGCAGAGTGGCAAGACTCAGGAGGGTCTGCACTTGTGTCTTTCTACCCAGCACTCCACGACGCTTGTAGAACAACGGATGCTCGCTGGCGTATCGGTCGTCGCTCTCCCGGGTCCAGAAGAACAGGTGCCGTCGTCCGCATGTCACGAAGAGGTTGTTGGACGGGGCAATGCAGGCGTGCACCGGCTCGCTTCCGCACCTGTCCGCGAAGATCATAACTGCTGGCTTGGTCCACTCGACACCGCTCGTTGACTGTGCCCACTGGTAGACCGCGACGCAGTGGTAGTCGTCCTGGCCGATCGTGACGAGTGTACGGCCATTCGGTGCCCAAGCGAGGTGTCGGATGCCGTGCTTGTGGAAGCCGCGCAAGACACTGAGCGTGCTGTCCAGTGTCAACACGCTCCAGACGACGACCTTCGGCACCAACCCTCGCTCCCCGGACGCGATGATGTTCTTGTTTGTGGGGTGCACCGCGAGGGTTTGAACCTTGCCCGAGTGGTGGCATGCGAACTGCTGCTTGTGCTCAATGACGTCGTAGAGAACCACGACTCTCCCAGCAGGATACACGACCTTGGCAGCCGTGATGTACTTGACGACGCCGCGGAAGTCGCTGTTGAACCCGTGGATCCACTCCAAGTCGAGAGACGCAGCTGGAAGTCGTGCGTTGGTCGACGGCGGCGCACTCGGTGCCGCGTTCGCGACCACACTCTGCCACGGCTTGAGCGGAATCGGCGTCGGCTGCACGAAAGACGGCGCTTTAGCATCGCATGGGAAACTCAAGTCGCGCTTTCGAGCCGTGTTGGCGTCGTCAAGAGGAGCGACAGCAAGCTCTAACTCGAGGTCGCTGTCACCGTCCTGATCGTTCTCCTCCACGTGCTCGTCCGGACTGTCAAAGAAGTCGATCCATGACGTTAGCTCCGGGGTGGTCTCTGCGAACCGTAGGAACTCGTGGAGCGTGATGCAGTCGTCTGGGCCGTTCTTGTGCGCCTTGTGGAACGCGTGGAGCGCGATCTCTTCCAGCACGAGCTCCGACGGGCACAGAACGCCGGCCGAAAGCTTGCAGAGGCCCGTGAGCGTGGACCTGAGCGCCAGCGTGAGCTCGTCGATCGAAATCTGTCCTGTCTCGTTAAAGTCGTAGCAATTGTACACAACTGCGCACAGCAGGAGGGTTGACATATGCGTGGCGACGGAGAAGGAGAGAGGGCCAACCAGTGCATACAACACGCAAGTACCAAGTAACAAGGGTTGTTAGTACGTGCGCCACTGATAGTAGAAGCCGAAACGGAGGGAAAAGTGAGGACGCACACGTCAGCTTCTGCGCAATCGTCATGGCCGACATGGCTGCAACCGTGCCGAGGAACTCGAGCGCGTCCACGAGTCCGTTCTACACCAGGCGTTCGGGAACAGAAGCTCAATGTGAGGCAGTGCGTGGACACTCGTGTCCGACCGACCCCTCACGGGTACCAGACCCCACAGCCTCACTCCACTCTACTCACCTCGTCCGTGTCCAGTGCAGTAAAGAGCGCGGCCGTGAGCTGGTCCATCTCTGCCTTTGCGTGGATCTCGAGCGCCGGCTGCAGCGCGCGGCAGACCTCGCTTGCCTCGTCCTGGTTGAGCCCGAACCCCTCGGCCACGTCGTTGAATGTCTCCCATAGTTTGTTCACATCTTTTTCAGAAGCTACAGGTAGCACACACGTGTGGCAAATGACAACGATTTCAGTGACCAGACACACAAGGCATAGTGCATCGGTTGAAGACACAACGCGCTCAGTGCCCTCTGCACTCCCACACACCATTGACGAATGGCGCTGCGGCCGCGACGAATACCGCCTTGCCGTGCTTCTGACCCATGAGTCCGATTGTTGTTGTCACGGTTAGAGGAGGGAGCGGGGCGACAATGTGAGCGCAAGCGCACAGCTTCGAGCGACTGACTGATGCGATGCGAGCGCGGCTTTTTGTCCGCCGCTTCAGGATATCCTCGTTTTTATCAATATCAAACATTGCCGTGCCAAAAGTGAGTGGGTGGATTGTTTCTACAAACTCGCTTGACATGGACGACTTCTTCGTGGAGATGCTCTTCCGGGACGATGACGCCACGCTACCGCGAGAGCTGAGGGCCAGCTACAGCTTCGGAGCGTCAGCGGAGCCGTCTCTGTGGCCGTTACCGGCAGCGTCGCTTGACGAGTGCACACAACTGCTTGACAGCGAGGCGCTGGACTGGGCACTCGAGGGCAGCGACGTGGCGGCGCTAGAGAACTGTGTTGGAAGCGTGGTGGGGGCGATAGCGACGGGAACCCATAGCAGTGAGGGCGTCAGTTCGCCCGCCCAATCGCCAGCAAGCTCGCAGAGCGGAGGAGAGGGGACCCTAGTGAGGCTCGTCGTCGCGCACTGGCGGCATCCAGTTCGTACCGTTACCGCCACCGCCAGAAGGTGCGCGTCGTTGCTCTCAAGGGCCCTTTGCGTTGCTTGCTTTGGTAGGAAGCGAAGACTTTTGAGTGAAATGGCAGCATTCAACAACTGACTGGAGGCACTTCGTGGCTTCGTGGCTTCGTGGCTTCGTGGCTTCCTGCTGCTGCTTGTGTCTTTACGCAGGTGACTGCTGACATGCTGAAGAGAGAGGTGGCGCACCTGAGCTCACACCTGGCGCTGTTACGGTCGGAGCAGCAGCAGCTCCAGCGCTCAAAGGCTGCAGCCCACTGGGCCGAGGTGGCGAAGGGCGAGAGGTGCCACCGTCGAGCGTCCGAGCGCCAGAACGCTGCACTCCGTCACTCGCTGTTCGTTCAGCGCTCCTTCTTGGCGAACTTTAAGAGCTTGCTCGCCTCGGACGCGAGCTTTGCGCTCTCGACAGAGCTCAACCTGCACGCGCTGCTGCACTCGTACTGCCGTCTCGGAGCGAGCAAGCGGCTACGAGAGCACGCAGCGGAGGCGATGTTCTCGGACGAGAAGCTGGATCTCGCGATCCAGATGGTGCTGAGCGAGACCGCGTCGATGCAGCGTAGTGTGCTGGCGCCGTCGATCGCCAGCGCCCGCGTGACGTCATCTACGACAGCGATTGGCGCGACGCAGAAGTGTGTGTTTGTGTTTGACACAGACGACCGGCCTTGCGGTACCATGTTCGCAGCGGTCGACGTCTGCGAGAGTGCGCGCCACTGGCCACGGCACACTCTCATGGATGCCGACTCCGTGAGCGACTCGCCGGCGAAGAACATGCACTTTGATGCGTCCACGGTCCGCTTCCGCAGCGTCGATACCGGCAATCCGCTCGCGGTGGAGTCGCGGTCGGTGCTCTGCGTGCGCGCGACCGAGGAGTACTGTCTCATGGTGGCGGACTGCGTTGACGCGGACGAGCTGTACCCAATGACCCCGACGTCGTCGTGTGTGCGGCAAGACGTTGTGGCAGTGTACGTCGTGTCGTGTCGTGTCGTGTCGGCGAGTATTTTGAATGGTTCCCAGGATACTGACGCGGTGGCCGCGGATGCGTTGCTGGTATTATGCAACTTGACTGCAGGTTCCTGTTGCGCCGAGAGAGCTGTGAGGATGGTGTCGAGCGCATGGTGTGTCGAGGAGCCTGCACGAAGCTGCACACGAGCGGCGCACTGGAGGGCGGGGCGAAGGAGAACTTGAAGCAGTTTGTGCGGCACTCGGAGGCGGGCGTGCAGATGTGTGCGGCGTGGATGTACCGGCGTATGAAGCAGAACACGGCTCGCCCCGCCTCTGCGACGAACTGAGGCAATGGATGTGTTCGCAAGTTGTGAGTTTAAGTGGCGAGAGTAAGAGCAAGCGGGGACCACGCAAGCGAAGGACTGCACTCCCGAGTGCTTCACAGCACGTTTATACAAAGTAAACCAATTCCGTGCAGTCGGCAGCACTTCTTCACCGCATGCAGCCACGCTCGCGACAAAGGACATCAAGTCACCCAAGCTCAAGAGCTCACAGCTCTCCGCCAGTCACAATGCTGCTCGTCGTAGTACCGGTCGTGCCGGTATCCTTCATCGCCGCCTCATTGAATGCCGGTCACACGAAGCAGCTGCGCAGGGTCAGTTAGTTTGCGCTCGTGAGTCGGTTTGGGTGTTGACGCCATGTCAGAACCGATCACTGCGACGGTAGCGGACCTCTGACAGCAACCACACTGGCAGCAGACTGGAAAACTCTTGCTTTGCGGGTCTGAGCAACCTCTTGCCTCGCTCGATGCCTTCTTGCGCTCCTTCACTCTTCGTGCGGCGTGTCCCTTCGTCGCATCGATGAGATCGTCGGGTCGAATGTGAAGTCGTCGAATGTGGCGCTCATGATCATGGACTGGTGCGTGCACACGCTGTCCACGACAGGCTCAGACGTGAACTCGGCGTCGAAGTTCCCGACATCCAGCTCGTCCTTCACGACGGGCTTCCATGGCGGCGCCAGCTCCCGACGAAGCAGCTTGTCCCACGAGATGGACTCAAAGAACGGGTGGGCACGGATTTCCTCTGCGCCGCCTCGAGATCCAAGCCGGTCCTGCGGGCTGAACGTCAGGAGACCGAAAAGCAGCGATGCGGCGTCGCTCGGCATCTCGGGCGGCATGATCTCCTGCATCACGCCCGGCGTCATGATTTTCTTCACCATCACTTCGCGGTTCTCGTCCAGGAACGGATGCACGCCCGTGATCATCTCAAACATAAACACTCCGAGCGACCACCAGTCCACTGCGTAGCCGTACTTGCTCATCGAGTACACCTCCGGCGCAAGGTACTCGGCGCTCCCAGCAAGCGTCTGCGCACCGCGATCCGATACGACGTTCAGCTTTGAGAGCCCAAAGTCCGTCACGCGGATGTGCCCCGACTCCTCCAGCAGGATGTTCTCGGGCTTGAGGTCGCGGTACGCCACCTTCACGCGGTGCAAATGCTCAAGCGCAAGCACCAGCTCGGCAGCGTAGAACCGGCAGAGCTCCAGCCCGAACCCCGAGTCCGTCATGTGGTGGAAGAGCTCGCCGCCGCTGCAGTAGTCTGTGACAAGGTACAGCTTGTCCTTCGTCTGGAATGAAAAGCTCAGGCGCGCGATGAACGGGTGGTCGATCTCTTCCAGGATCAGCCGCTCGGTCTTGATGTTTTCCTGCAGATCCTGCCGCACGACGCTCGCTTTTCGGATCACCTTCATCGCGTACACAGCGCGGGTATCCACTTTGCGCACGAGAAACACCTTGCCGATCACGCCCTTGCCGATCACCTTGATCAGATCAAAGTCACTCACGGTCACTGGCGTCGCAAAGACTCTTCCTCCCCGTCCGCTACTCAGCAGCGACATGCGGAGGTTCGACGCGTCCGATGCGCGTCGTGGGTTCTTGGACGGACGGCGGCTTTCTGACGATGACGTCGAGGACGTCGAGGAGGAGGATGACGACAGGCTGTGCTGCGAGCGATGATGCTTTCTCGGCTTTAGCGAATCGATCCGCTCGCGCACGTGGCCGAGCCAGGACTTGGTCGCGGCCTTGGACTCGAGAAGGAACTGTGTAGCGCTGCAACCGCGGTCACGCGCCGCGACAAAGAACGCGAACGTCGTCTCGAGCGAGAGACTGATCGTTCTCGCCTTGTTGCTGCTGCTCCTCCGTGACAACGACGAGGACGAGGACGACGGGCTTTTCCTGTCGCTCCCAGACGACGCCACCGCGAGGTCGCCAATGGATAGACACGTGCACGAAAGTTGCTCCTCTGCCGACAAGATCCGCGCTCCCGGCGCCACCTGGCTGTCCGCCTTGAAGTTGATCGCCTTCTTCTTGAGAAAGTTGCCGACAAGCGGCGACGTGCTGAGCGGGTCGATGCGGTACGCGCCTTCTGCAAACACGATGCCGTGCAGCCGTCCCACGACCTGCTCTTCTCGGTTCTGGAGGAGCGTTGTGACGAGCTTCGCGCCGAACGAGTACGCAAGGATGTACACGTTCTTGGCCTGCGCGCGACTGATGATGTTGTCCCAGACGTAGAGCGTGTGCTCGTCCGGCGACGCGTTGCTCCGGATTGGGAAGAGCTCGTTGCCGATCGTGACGTTGTTCGTGAACGGGTTGAGCACAGCGACAGCAAAGCCGAGTTTCTGCGCGTGCCGGAAGACGGGGAGCATCGAGCCCATCTCGAGCCCCTCCTGGATGAGCAAGTCGCGGCTCCAGATGCCGGGCTGGACGCCGCGGCCGCCGTTGATGACGATGAGGAGGTTGTCGTTCGATCGCCAATCGGACGACAGGAAAACACTCGAACGCGCCTCCTTGGGCTCGTCCGGGCGCGGGTCGATCGGCACGTGCACCTGGCGGAAGTTGAGGTCCGCCAGCATGTCCATCTGGATGTGGAAGATGGCGGCCTTGACGATCTCGTCGATCTCGCCGGCGCGGCTCTCGTCGCTCATGATCTCGAACACAGCTTGGTTGGACGCGCAGTGGCGCAGCGTGCCCGTCCCGTCAAAGTAGTAGCTCAGCTCCTCGAGCGACTCGAGCTGGTCGGACGAGGTGAGCGAGTCGCGCTCCGAGCGGCGTCCGCTGAAGCCCGAGGACGGTGAGACGGTGTCGTCGTCGCTGGCGCTACTGCTGACGTGCGTGCCTGTGCTGCTGCTAGCAGAGCTTTCGGGTACGGGCAGTCCGTGTTTGCGCAGCACGGCCTCAAACTCGGTGATGCCCGGACAGAGGATGTACTGCTTCCCGTCCTCGAGCGCGGCCGTTCGCGAGACGACTTGGAAGGTGCTGGCGTGCAGGATGCGGCAAGCGTCGAGCAGTCCCGGCGGCCGATCGTCCGGTTCGATCTCGTCGTCGTTGCAACTCTGTCGCGGATCGTGATATGAATGAGTACGAACGAGAGTGATGAGAACGGTGAGCAGGTGGACATCAGCCGCCACACACGGGCGCGAACACACGAGCGCACGCTGTACCTACCATGAGGAACTCGTTGATGACGACAGTCCACGAGTCTTCCGGCGCGACGAAGGCCATGACGGGTCGGGAGATGGCGAGCGCGGGTGCGGTGCCGAACGCAGCGAGTTGCACGAAAACGCGTCTGGTGGCCGCCATGTTTTGTAGGGAGCGCACCAGAAGGGGTGGCCTGCGTAGAGCAGCGAGGTGTCAGCTGCGTGGAAACAGAGTGGCGCTCGCGTGAGCAAAGAGCCTGGGCGATGGTGTTGCGCGGACCTGCTGTTCTGCTGGCGCGGTGGATCGTGTGCGCTGCTGTCGTCCCCTTGATTCTCAATCTAACTCATTCTAATGATTTAGATCATTTATTTTATGACAGATTTCATCGAATCTCTCAATCGTAATCATGATATTTCATCAATGAAATCTGTGTTCCTAAACGGTTCCTCGCCTGTTTGAATTCCGAGCCTAAAAGCGTTAGCAAAGCATTGTGAAACCAAGTCAAAAGCGTTAGACGTCAAGGCTGACGCTCTTGACTTGTTTTCAATTTGCTTTGCTAACGCTTCAGGTTGACTTGGTTTCAGTATCCAAAAGAACACAGGCGGAACACAGCAGAAACCGCCTGTCTGTCGACAGGCTGTCGCAAAGTTCGGGTTGCAACTTTGTAGTAAAGAGGTTCGAATTGTATCGGTTGAACCGATACTAAACAACCGGTGAGTTTTGTTGGGTGAACTTAATTCGCTGGACGAACTTAATTCATTGGAAACAAACTATATTCCAGGGAGAAATTCGGTGGGTCCTTCCGCCCATGTATGCACACAAACATTCGAAAACAGGATAAGTGTATGACTAAGTGTATGCCCTGTGTATCCCTGCGCGACAGACAGAAAAATGGGTCAAATCGTTGTAAAACTTTTCAAAGTCGATATTATTTACATTTTACGAGTGAAGATTACTCATCTATGTCACAAAACAATCGCCATTTGCGGGAACAAAAGCACCACAGGGGCTGCATGAGCTCAATTGGCATACCCTTTTCACTGTTGTAATCCAGAGGTCCTGCTCTATCTGCCTTATTATTTGTACAGTGAAAAACGCTGTGAACGCAACACAACAAGCCCCCACGTGCGAGCAAATGAAGGCGTCATCATTGTTTGGCTGTAGCTTTTCACTGGGTGAGCGACAATTCAAGCAATTTTACGATAATATTGAGGAAAATATTCTCTTTCTCCTGCATTTCTTCTCTTTCGCCCAACTGCTTTCAGTGCGATGTCATAAGGAGGTATTTATTCACGAAGAAATCGTCCGCCGCAAAACTTTCAGCCAATCACACTACGGCGTCAAATACTACACCATTTCCAGATCAAGTTGAACAAAACGGCGATCAAAGTGAAATGTGATTTTGATACTTGTCAACTTTCGACTTTTCGCACTCAAATTGGCGATCAATGTGAACAAAGTTACAATCAAAGTGAACACGATAGAACATGGACTAGCCATTTTTTATCGCTATTTTTCTGAGCTTTCAATCGATCCCTGCATGGAGACCCACACCATGAAGAATAAAGTGAATTAAAATGACAAACCCCCGTACTCCATGCCCTCTATGCGCCAAGACGCCTACAGAGTTGATACGAGGCGAGGGGTGATTGTCGGCATTGAATCCTGTCGCCACAAGGCAGAGTTGCCATGCGTCCTGTGCTGTATGCGCGCCCCACAGTCGATGCCGACATCTCATAGCTACGCGCAAACCCCCACCAGTTCTCTTTACGCTCGACCGCGGCGAGAACACGACGCTTTTCGTCATGCTTCAGCGGCACTCTGCATTCTTTTGTGGTGTTTGTCTTCATACCAAGCTCAGAAAAATAACGATAAAAAATGGCTGGTGTTCACTTTGATTGCCGCTTTGTTCACATTGATCGCCGATTTGACTGCGAAAAGTTGAAAATTGGCAAGTATCAAAAATCACATTTCACTTTGATCGCTGTTTTGTTCAACTTGATTTGGAAATGGTGTAGTCATTATTATTCGTAAAGTGTATTTTAAGCCATAGTTTTAACCAATCACCGCTTAAATTTATATGGTGCTCACCCCATTGAAATCAAATGGCAATTTTTTATGACACAGTGTAGTGCCACGTAAACATTCACCTCGCGCGGACTTCTGCTGTGGTATACTTGGCATATGAACGTAAGAGCTCGTTACATGGTAAGTGGACGCCAGCATGTTTAAATCGCCAGCACTCTGTGAGCCAAGAGATCGATTTTCAACATCATCGCTTTGCCACTGATCGTATCAAGGGCGATGGGGACGCCCAGTGGACAGCAAGCGAGGGCGACAAAGAGCCACAATCCTGCGAGAACGGCCAAGGCAGCAGTGCACGGCACGTATGCTATTAATGAATGTATTGGACTCACAGCACTATGCTACAGCCAATCGATTACCAACAGCATCGCTTTCCCGCTGATGGCAGCGCCGGTTGCGTGGACGATGATTGACAGCGAGATAGAGCGACAAAGAGTCACAACACCTGGTGACCACGATGAAGGCGGTAGTACATGTGAGGTACATGGTACGTGAACCAATGCATGTATTGGTCTCGCAGTGCTATACTAAATCATAGAAGCCACCAACTCGATCACCTTGTCGCTGTTGGCAGTAGCGACTGTGTGGGCGACCACTGAGAGCGGCGGACAGCAGTAGCGCGCCACAGAAAGCATCAGCCGGTCTAGCGAGCACGATAAAAGAGGATAGCCATCGTAGACAACCACCGTCTCTGACAAAAAAAACAAAGTGAGCATGCTCTTCTCGTTCACACGACATGACATGCGTCCTGCTAGCACACATCACGTGTGCACGTTGACTTAGCTGCCACGCCTGCCTAGTGCCTCGTCTCACCAACTACCATCTGGTCCATTCAACTCATCTGAGTCGCCATCATTGCCGGTGCGAGGATGAATCGCACAAGGTGGTATCGGAGCGCTGTGCCGCCAGGCGCCCCTCTCCTGAAACGGCGCGGGCGATCCACCAGAACTTGAGACTGACGTAAAAACCCCAGCTGTGCCCGTCATACTGTAGCGGCTGGACGATATCAAACGGTGGCGACGACAGCTACGCGAATTGCCAGCCGATCTTGTTGATATTGAGCCGGAAGATCCCGCTGGTCATGGAGACGTAGTTCATGACTCGGCGCACGACAGTATTCACCACTGCGCAGCAGCAGTCGGTGTTAGAGATATTGATGGGCCAATGCTGGTCCCGCACGCCAGACTCGCTGAGGGCCTTCGTCACGCGACACAGAAGCTTGGTGTCAAGGTCTTGAGTCCTCGCCAGCTCAACGGTTTTGCACGCTGACACCTCGCCCATGTACCGCACCAAAGCGTGCTCTTGTTGGTGTATCTCACAAAAGACACTGCTGGGGAGTCACCACAGCGGAGTTGCCGCGCGATACACGGAGAAGTAAGTGTGGTCCGTCGGAAGTCCATGGATAATATCTGCCACATACATGGGCGATACATAGTCCTCCGGTTACCGGACCTCGCTCTGCATGCTGGCGCTGACCGCAGGCGCTGCTGTGAGTCGAGGCCAGCTGAGGATGTCGTCACACACTCTGCAGTCCAGTCGCAGGTTCTGCAAACGCTTCATGCACTTGATCAGCTCGTGAGTAAACAATCGCACGCAAGCAATACTCACGACCTCGACCTCCGAGGCGGCAGCTCTGTCTGCGAGATATCCTCTTAACGGGTTTGATTGACTACCTTGACCGTGTCCTCGAGATAGTTCGAGACCAGCAACACCGGGGTGCACGCATTCTGCAAGCGGGTGGGCAGAAAGTAGAATGCGTCGACGTTCACGATCGGATCGCGCATCACTTTGCATCCGGTTTTTTTTATTCGCATGCTTCTCGAATCTGGTCACCAGCCCAGCCAGAAACTAGACATTTATATTCTCAATTTGCGGAACGGGTGACCAATTACACCCTAATAAGTTGTTTCGGCATGCTTCCTGTAAGAAGGTAAATATGATTTGACACCAGGATCATGTCAAAATATTCATAGGCGGTCAAGTTATGGGGTAAAACGAGAAAAATCGGTGGTGTCTCGGAGTGGGGGGGATTGTTTAATACCTGTGCTGGCTTGATGTAGTGATATAAAGCGGGAATATTTCCGCGTTTCTGTAGGGTTTTTTCATCCGGATAATCGAATGGGAGTGTGTGATGGTGGAAAAGTTGACAGAAGGGGTCAAATCGATAAAAACATGAAAGACTCGACAAATTCATGATTTTGAGTCTAGTTTTTCTTGATTGGTGAGCCGCGTGGCCAATTACACGCACAGAAGTAGTTCCAGCAGTCATACCATAGGTGCGTATATATTATTTGACCCCTGGATCACGTGGAAATATTCACTTGGAGTCAAGGTATGGGGGGAAACGAGTAAAATCGGTAGTGGCTTGGTGACAAAAATCCTTTGAATCCTGTACCGAAATGCTGGAGTGACATAAAATGCCAACTATCTTAGAGGCTATAGACGTGTTTTCACACGGGAATCGAATGGTAAAGTGTCTGATGTCGAAAAAGTTTGTTAAAGGGGTCAAAAAAAGAAAAACATGAAAAATTTGACATTTCGAAAATTGAAGCTGTTTTTTCTCGATTTCAAAGCTGGGTTACTAATTACACCCTCCAAAGTTGTTTCAGCAGTCTTCCCATGGCTGTGTGGATAGTATTTGACACCCGGGTCCTGTGAAAGTGATCATTGGTTGCCAAGGTATGGGGGAAATCGAGTAAATTGAGTGGGGACTCTGGCAGACAGAAATGGTTTCTGACCTGTGCCCAAGTGCTGGAGTGGTATTAAAGGCTGAATATTTCGGTGATCCTAGACGTTTTTTTATATGGGGAATCGAATGGTAAAGTGTCTGATGTCGAAAAAGGTAATTGAGTGGG
>JAASFJ010000164.1:0-35836 GCA_023333755.1 Globisporangium uncinulatum | reverse complement strand
GGTGCACTTGACGTACAACCACTTCTTCCGGCGGTACAAGAACATTTGCGGCCACCGCGGGACGCTCGAGTCGCTCCTCCGGTCGCTCTCGGCGATCGGCGTCTTGGAAGAAGAGAAGTACGTCGTCGGGAAGCTCAAAGTGTACTTGACGAGCCACCAGTCCAAGACGCTCGAACAAGCGCGGTTCCTGTACCTGAACGCGTGTGCGACGATGATCCAGCGTAACATGCTCCGTGGGGTCTTCCGGAAGAAGTCGTCGCGCCTGCTGTACGTCATGCGGGGGCTGCAGCACGCGATGGCGCAGCGGGACCCAGACGACATCATCCAGCACCTCGCCGACTGTACGAGCATCCTCGGCAAAGCTGGCGCCGACAGCATCCGTGTCCTGAACGAAGGCAAGCGCCTCATCTCGAGCTTGGACGAAGAGACGTACGTGCGGTCCGTGATTGCAGACGCGACCAAGATTGGGCACCCGTCGCTGCTCGGGTACGCGGTGCGGATCGCAGAGAAGTACTGTCCGAGCGTGAAAGTGGACCAGCTGAAGCGGCAGCAGCGTGCGCTCTCGAGTGGCGCCCAGCGGAAGCTCGAAGAGCACCTCGCACTCGTCCAGCGCCGGCTGCGCGAGTCGATCGTGCGGAACGACCCGGAGGCGCTCATGGCTGTGCTCGCGACGCTGGAAGGGCCGTCGGCCGAGTCGCTCGAGCGCAAGCTCGCGACCATGATGATCATCCGCGCGTTGGAGGAGAAGGGCGTTGCGGACCAAGTGGCGCACGCCGCCGAGAGCGTGGGACCCGACGACGACGCGGCCAAGCTGTACGACGCACTCTGTGCTGCGATGACGAAAGCGATGGACTTTGGGCTCGAAGCCAAGTTCCCACACCTGGCGATTGAGTTTGGCGCACGGGCAGCAGCATCGTCACTGGAGACTGTTGTGTCCGACTCTCCCGAGCTTCAGTCGGTGCCAGAGCCGGAGCTGGTGGCAGCAGCAGAGCCTCTCAGTACGTCCAGTAATGGATCGACTGACGCTGACGCGGACGCTGCCAACACAAGCTCAGCAGTGGCCGTCGTCGACCCGTCGCACTTGCTCGCAGCGCTTGAGAAAGCACTCGACGAGGAGAACTTTGTGGCGGCTGAGAAGGTGCTGAACCGACTGACAGCACTCGGCGTCCCGTCCAGTGCCCTCACACAGCAAGCTAATGAGAAGATTCGGAGCCAGCGAAGCGCCTTGAGCTCCCACTCGGAGCGCAAGCAGACGATCAAGTTCCTCGGCATTGCGAAGCTGTCACAGGACCTCGAGCTGCTGAACGAAGCGATTGAAGCGGCCGTCACGAACGGACTCGCGAAGTGGGACTTTAACCTCAAGAACGCGGAGCGCGAGCGCGAGAAGCTGCTCACAGCGGCTGCTAGCGACAGTGGCGACAGTCCCGCAAAGGCGAGTCATCCACCACCATCCCCATCCCCACTGCCGCCATCGCCACCATCGCCACCGCCAGTGAGCAAACCTGTGGTCCAAGCGCCAGTGGCTCCAAAGGTGGTCGTGCCGTCGAACGCTGAGCTCTTGTTCCGAGCCTGGAGCGCATCGGACGCGACGACACTGCAGACGCTACGTCAGACTGTGATAGCTCCAGAGCTCCAAACTGCGATCGACGCGAAGCTCGCGCGACTGGAGAACGTGGCGGACGCAGAGACGCGCATCGAGCGCGCACTGGCGTCGCAGGACGCGAAGCTCGTCGAAGACGCGTTCCAGCAAGCGATCCTCATTGGCTTCTGCTCGTCGCGGTTCAGTGCGCTCTTTGAGTGTTACAGTGCACTGACAACGACTGACGCGGCTCGAGACGACGAGCTCGACGAGCTCCGTGCGACGATCAAGTTCCTCACAGCACGCCTCGCTGCGAAAGCCGAGATCCGCGAAGACGCGCTCGGGCTCTTGTCGAGCGTCATCGACGACTTCTCGCGCGCGAACGACATCCACGACGCGGACAACGAGGACGTGCTCGTAGCGGCCGGGAAGCTCCGTCGCACGCTTGAAGCGTCGATCGCAGCGGCTGTGCGGCTCGAAGCGCTGCTGTTCACGCCGTCAGACGCAGTCGCAGCCAGTACGCTCGAGCTCGGCGTGCAGGTAGCGCGTGCAGCCGGTGTGAACGAGCGGCTGCTCGTGAAAGCTGAAGAGAAGCTCGCAGCAGCGAAGCGCGCAGCTGCCGGCAGTGCGGCCAAGGTGTCACGGTTCGCGCACGTCGTGTCGCCGCTCCACAGTGTCGGCGACGACGACGCAGACGACAGTGCGTTTGAAGCGCGGCTGCTCGAGCTCCAGCGGACCCGTGCCGACACGACTGGGTGGCCTGGCGTTGACGACGACGACGCGAGTGAGCGCCAAGCAGCGCACTCCCCCGAGCTCAAAGACAGCAACGTCGCAGGGTTCAGTCAGTTTGAGAACCTGCGCGGGTACAACGCGCAGTCCGAACGCGCGCTCGCCAAGAAGCTGAGCTGGGACGGCCGTGCGCTGACGCAGAGCCTGTCGGTGCTGGACGACGCGGCGACGAACCAGCTCGCGCTGTCGGTGAACCGGTGCATCCTCGGATACATGCGCGACCGGATCGTGTTTTACCGCGAGATGCTCGCGCAGTTTGTGCTCCAGAGCGGCCTCGCACACCCGGCCGTCGTGGACGAGATCTACGTCCAGCTCATGAAGCAGCTCACGCGGAACCCGAAGCGCGACAGCAGCACGCGTGGCTGGTCGCTCTTCTCCATGTGCGCGACGTCGTTCCCGCCGTCGCCAGCGCTCCAGCCGTTCGTGCTCCAGTTCCTGTCGGCACAACACGCGGAGACGAATAACTTTTGGCGGCTCGTGCGCAACTTTGCAGCGTACGCGCGCATGAAACTCGAGCACTTGCTCGCGACTGGCGCGACAGGGTTCATCCCGAGCATCGACGAGATCCGCGGCTTTGAAGCGCGGCCGCCGTTCCTCGCTCGGATCGAGCTGCTCGATGGGACAGTGCTCAACGACGCGTTCCCAGTCACACCGGAGCTCACGGTCGAGCACTTGATTGAGATCTGCGCGCACTTCCTTGGCCTTGAAGACCACGTCGCAAGTTTCCTCGGACTCTCGACCATCTCGGAACGGTACGCATTACCAAACACCACGACCACGACCACGACGACGACGACATCGCTTCGACGCGGCTCTGTCGCTGTCGGCGTCGGCGTAGGCGGCGCAGACGACAGTGCACTGAGCGACGAGCTCGTGGCTGCCGACACGACAGCAGCTGCGTCGCCGTCAACGCTGAGCTACTTCCACCGGCTGCTCGCTGTGCCCGCGTGTCTGAGCGCCAAAGCGTTCTTAGGCGACGTGTTTGAGCGCGAGCTGATCCGTGGACGCGACGTGCGTTTCGTGCTCAAGATCCGGCTGAGTCCGACGTACATGCTCCAGTACAGCGACGACGTGTACGACCGGCTCGTGTACGTCCAAGTGCTCGAAGAGGTCGTGAAAGGGAACCTGCCGCTGCTGGAAGAAGAGTCTGTGCTCCGACTCGCTGCCCTCGCACTCGCTGTCGACTGCGGCGAAGACGCACCCACGACTGTCGACGAGCTCTTGGAGCTCAACGTGCTCGAGTACATCCCGTCCGATTGGCACCGCGTGCGGAGTGAGGCTGCGTGGGCTGCGCTTGTGTTTGCGTTCGTCCGTGAGAACCTGGTGGCCGACGACGGGCTCTTGGCGCCAGCGGGCGAGCTCCAACGTGCGTACGTTGAAGAGGTGACGCGCCACCGGCTCTACGGCGCCGCCTTCTTCCCGTGCAAGCTGCTGAGTCGGAGCCCGAGCAGCACAAGCAGCGCTCGGACTGGTGCTGGTGCCAACGGACGTCGGGACGGCACGAACACCAACGGCAGTGGCTTGAGTGGGGCGACAGGCGCCGCGTCGCTCGGAGTTGAGCTCCCGAGCTATTTTGTGCTCGCTGTCAACTCGTACGGACTCCACTTTCTCGGTCGCGACGGCGCCGTGCTGGCGTTCTGCGAGTACAGCGACGTTGTGTTCAGTGGCGGGTCGTACCACCAGTACAAGCTGTGTCTGAAGCGCACGAGTGGTGGCGGGGCGACAGGGGCGACGACCGAGGACGTGCTGCTCACGACCAAGTACTCGGACGAGCTCAGTGCGCTTGTTGCCGACTACAAGGAGATCACAGCGCTCATGAGCGAGGCGTGAGACCACATACAGTAGTATTACACTAACGCACTCTGAACTTTGTCAGTCCGACAGTGTCGGCTGACTTCTATCATACTATAGTGAAGAAAACAGGGTCCAGTGTCCAATCCTCATTTCCATCACCAAATGGCGACACCTTCTAGCCACAACGACGACCAGAGCACGCTACTCTCGGCGCTCGACCAAGCGCTTTGGGGCGACGACCTCGACGAGAGTCTCGACACCCTCGATGCGGACGCTTGTGACGAGCTCCTGGCGCTCCCAGAGCTCGTGGGCAGCGAACTTTTGAGCGCCACCACCGTCCCTACAACACCGCCAGCTTTCGTGCCTCTGCAAGCGACAGCGCTGCCGAACCGGCGCAACCTCGCACGTCGCAGCCGCTCAAAGCTGTTCCGAGGCCAGCCGAACCGCGCGCGCGATGGCCGCCGCGAAGAGCTGGTGTACTTGAGCCAAAAGGTGGCGGAGCTTGAAGCACAGCTCGCTGACTTGCAGCAGAAGAGCGGCCGACGAGCCGGCGGGTCGGGATCCAGCACCGCACTGGTCGCTAGGACGCCGCCGCCGTCGCGTGGAGTGGCCGCGATCGTGTGGCAGGCGATCGCTGGCCGCCAGAGCGCCCAGCGCGTACAGGCTGAGCGCGAGAACATTCGCCTCCGCCTCGTCCTTGAGCACCAGCTCAAGACCGCCAAGAGCCTCGAAGGCATCTTGCACCGGAAGCTCGGCACCAAGGTAGGCATGCGTATAGGTATATATGTGTAGGTGTGTCGTTCTGTTTATAGGTAGACAAGTGGGTGACGCCAGACGTGTGCACTGGCTATAGGAGATTGAAAAGTGCGTCGAAGGCGTGCGACAACAACAACACCCGCACGGACCGACAAGCGACACGACAGACGACGACGACGCGTTGTTTACGGAGCTCCTCGCCGGCGTAGCGCAGTCGTACGCAGAAGTGGACGCTGTGTTTGCGTCAGCAGGTCCACACAACGTAACGGAAGTAGAAGAAGAAGAGGAGCCGACAACGAGCGACGCGCACGTGCGGACGGACGGCGCAGGCGGCATGTTCCTCGAGTTCTCAGCGACCAAAGTGATCCCGTTTGGCGTGCACGCGACTGGCGCTGCAGTGTGGCACCACTTTGTGCACGCCAAGGAGCGCACACCGGCCCGCTTCTACTCGAACAAGTCGCACAAGGTGCGTGCGTATAGGTTGGTATAGGTTGACACAGCGAGTGTGTGGCTCACACTCAGATGTCTCCGTTGTCGTCTAGAGCGTCGACGCGACAGAAGACACGGTCGTCGAGACGTTCAACCTTGAGCTGCACGCCAAGGGCACCCAGTGCAGCTTCCGTGTCAAGCAAGTGCTGCGGCGGCACGTCGAGAACGCGCGTGTCGTGGTCGTCTGGCACGCATTCGTGGACCCGATCGCGTTCTCCGCTGAGCCAGTTGGGGGCGTGCGCTTCCACGAGAAGGGCTACATTCGGATTACGCAATCCGTCGCCGACGACGGCTGTGCGCTCCTGCAGCAGTGCGGCATCACGACGCCCTTGTTCACACACGGCAGCAGCGACCACCCCAAGGTCGGAGCGATTACGGACTTTGTGCTGAGCTCCACAGCTGCCAACATCTCTGCGAGTCGGCAGATGATTGAGAACGTGCTGTTGGAGCACGCGATGCGAGCAAACGCGTGAGGGCGGTCTCTCTAGGTGTGTGTAGGTGTCACTGCAGGTTGCCAACGCAGTACTTTCAAGGTAGGCAGCGTAGGTTGTCAATGCGAACCTTCAGTCGATCTTGAAGCGTCGCGACGACAGCTCTTGTTTATATCACTATTTACTACCACAAAGCGTCGCCATGCTTGGGAGCCCGCAGCGGTCGCCGCCGCCGTCGAGCGCGCGCCAGTCGCTCCACTCGCACCGGTCGCAGCAGCAGCTGCTGGACCTGGCGTTCCAGGGCCACGACGACGGTGCGTATGAGCCACCAGCAAGGCTCACGACAGGCACGTCGACGTCGACGCTGTTGCAGGACGAGTCGGCGCTCATGGAGGCCGCAGACCCTGCGCTCTTCCACGCTGGCGTCGAGGAGCACGCGCGCCGACTCGGCATGGACCCTGTGTACGAGCGGGACTTTCTCTGGCTCGCGCGCGAGTCGCTCGTTGCGCCACTGCCGGTCGACTGGTTCCACGCGACTGCGAGCGAGAGCGGCGCTCCGTACTATTACAACGACCGCACGGGCGAGAGCCGGTGGGACCACCCGTGCGACGACCAGTTCCGCCAGATCTATAGAGAACTCAAGCTCCAGCAGCAGCTGCAGCTCTCACGCCGATATGACCGCTATGATAGTCCCACATCACTGGGGAGTGATGGTCCAGAGGACGCGTCGTCATCCTACTACGCGACAACCAGCAGCGCGTACCAGACGCTCGCGTGGGAGGATGACGCTAGTAGCCGCAATACCTTGAATGGCGCTGTAGATGACGTGGACCACACTGGGTACTACGACAGCCCAGATGCGTCCACGTACGCTGCGTACGACCCGCAGCAGTGGGGAGCTGCGTCGCCGTCGTCTGCTGCTGACGACGACCAACGACAGACAGCCGAGAGTGCGGCGTTGTATAGCGAGTACGCGTACGACAGTGCGCAGGTGAGTGTTCAGTCCATTACGAACGTCCAATACGTCCACTCTACTGTAGAATCAGCTGACAAAGGGCCTCGCTTGTGTCTTCACTGCAGCGAGTGGAGGACTCAACGCCCGAGTACGACACCGAGAGCGTCCCTGTTGGCTCTCGACAGCCCACCACCAGTAGCAGGCTTGCAGACGCACAGAAAGCGCAGGACGAGCAGACGATCTACGACCTCCACATCCAGGTCCAGAGCCTATCGAAGCAGCTAGCGACTCAGGACGCAGCACACGAAGCGCTGCTGAGCGACCATGGGACGCTCGAGAGAAAGCTGAGCGACGTGAAGGCGCAGCTGGACGTGTACGCCACCCAGTGCGAAGAGCTCAGTGCGAAGAACCGCACGATGAAACGTGAGCTCTTGGCCGCACGGAACTGCTTGGAGCAGCAGCAAGCAGCGAACGAGGCTGCGGAGGCTGCGACGACGATGACAGAGGAGGCACGCAACGACAGCGACAACGACGAGACCGAGCGACTGAGAACGCTCGTCGCGCAGGAACAGGCGTTGCGTGCAGATGCCGAGCGCACGCGGAACGGACTGGCAGTCGCACACTTGCGCTCGAATCAGGAGCTTGCGGACGCGCAAGCCCAGCTGGCGGGGCTTCGAGCAGAGCTGGTGGCGCTTCGAGTCGCTGAACAGCAGCAGATCGAGACTCAAGCAAGCGCAGTGGCTGCGGACGCGACCGCCGTGGCGACGCTGACGACGCAGCTTCAGGACAAGCACGCGGCACTGGAAGCTGCGAACCGTAGCGTCCAACAGCTGACGACGCGTGTGGAGATGCTGGAAGCCGACAGCGCGAGAACGACAGCGTCGCTCGAGGCGGAACGCACGCAGGAAGTTGCTGAGAAGGAACGAGCGCTTACAGCAGAGCGAGAAACCATCGCGTCGCTCCAGCAAGAGCTGCTGAGCGTCACGGAGACACGAGCGGCGCTCGAGACGCGGCTGGAAGAGCAGATCCAGGCTGACGCTGCTCAGCGGAGTGAAGCGGAAGAGATGCACCGCGTACTGAAGCGCGAGAGTCGGGCGTTCGAGCGCGACCTCAAGACGGCACTGGGTGTCGCGAAGGAGCGGGACGAGGAGCTCCGGGCGGCTCAGCGGCGCACTGAAGCGCTCGGAAGTCAGCTACTGGAGATGGAGACGGCGGTCACGACTGCACGGCAAGCAGGCTATGCGGAAGCTGAGCGAGCGGTACGAAGTGCTGGCCTGAGAGCGAGTGGGTAAGAGAGAAGACGAGTGCTGACTGTGTGTGTGATGGACTCTCTCTCTCGTGTCGCTCTCTCTTGTTCCCAGAGCGCAGAGGTTGTGCGCCAGGTGCAAGCTGAGAAAGCGCGCGTTGCTGAGCTGTACGCACACGAACTACAGACGCGCCGACAGCTTCACAACCGCCTCATGGAGCTCCAAGGCAACATCCGCGTCTTCTGTCGCGTGCGGCCGATCCAGCCGGTCGAGCTCAAGAGCGAGCAGGCGACACCTGCCATCTTCTTCCGCGACGACGACCCTGCGACGCTCGAGCTGCTCGTTGGGGCGACAGGCGACAACAGCAGCAGCAGCAGTACTAGCACTAGCAGCGACAGCGGCGCCAAGGGGACCGTGAACTGGATCGGCCAGAAGCACGCGTTCGAGTTCGACCACGTCTTCCCACCGGCGAGCTCCCAGGCGCAGGTGTTTGAGCAGACGCGCGCTCTCGTCGTCAGTGCGCTCGACGGCTTCAAGTACGTGTGTGTATGAAGAGCAAGCGGGTCGCTTGCTGGTCTGGTTGCTGAGCTCTTACTCTTGTCTGGGTGGGTACCTGTCGGTCCGTGTTGTGTGTATCCAGCGTGTGTATCTTTGCGTACGGACAGACTGGGTCTGGCAAGACGCACACGATGGAAGGCAGTGAGAACGACCGCGGCGTGAACTTCCGAGCGCTCCAAGAACTCTTCCGGATCCGCGACGACCGCGTCGCTGCAGGCGACTTTGCGTGCTCCATGAAGCTCAGCATCCTCGAAGTCTACAACGAAACGATCGTCGATCTCCTCGACACGGCCGGCGCGGCTCCAGCCAAAGGCCTCGACGTGCGCCTCAGTAAGTCCGGCGTATACGTCGACAGCCTCATTGAAGTCGAGGTGTTCACGGAGAGCGACGTCGTCGACCTCATGCGGCTCGGCCACTCGCACCGCAGCGTCGGTGCACATGACGTGAACGAACGCTCGAGCCGCTCGCACCTCGTGCTCTCGCTCCAGCTAGAGACGACAGCGACAGCGACGCTCGGACGCGCTGAAAGTCGACGTCGGAGCTCGAAGCTCCACCTGATTGACCTCGCTGGCTCGGAACGCGTGAGCAAGACTGCAGCGAGCGGCCAGCGACTCAAGGAAGCGCAGAACATCAACCGGTCGCTCTCAGCGCTCGGTGACGTCATTGCAGCGCTCGGGGCCGGGAGCAAACACGTGCCGTACCGCAACTCGAAGCTCACGTTTCTGCTCCAGGACTCGCTCAGCGGGAGCTCCAAAGTGCTCATGTTTGTGAACGTGAGCCCCGTGCAGTGGAACGCGTGGGAGACGCTCTGTTCGCTCAACTTTGCCGCCCGGTGTCGCAGTGTCGCGCTGGGGGCGGCTCCGAAGCAGCAGACGCAGACTGGCGGGAGTAGTAGTAGCAATAGCGGTGGCGGGGCGAGTGCGCTGTCGCCTACGCCACAGAGTAGTAGCACGACTGCAGGTCCAAGCAGCCCAGTGGGACGTCCACCACCACCGAAAGGACCTCCGCCTGCCAGTGCGACGACCAAGAGCGGACAGCGCGTCCCCCACAGCTAGAGAGACAAGAGGACGGAAGGAAGGCAACAGATTGTGGGTAGTAACTTAAGAGGAATGGAGACAGCACGCGGTCTCAGGCTCAACACCGACTCGCGGTCCCGTGAGTTCGTTGATCGCAGCCTCCAAGTCGCCGCCGTGCGCCTGCAGTGCTGCCACACAGTCGTCCACGTGCACGTGCGGCAGAATCGTCCGCACGAGCGCCACGTCCGCAGTCCACACGGCCGGCAGCACTGCCCACTCTGCGTCCTCGTCGTCCATGTCGTCCATGTCGCCATTGTCGTCGTCGGACGAGCTGCACGCGACAGTCTCCGCGTCTGACGCGTCCAGCATCTCGTCTTCTTCCGCCTCTGCTCGCAGCTCTTGTCGGCGCACAACGACAGTCGCACCAACACTCTCGTCTGTCACCGTCTCTTCCTCCTCCTCGTCGTCGTTGTTGGTGTTGTCCACTGCTTCCACGTCCTCTGCTCGCTCCCTGTCCACTTGCTCGGACTGCCGCGCCTCCATCTCCACACCCGCGCTGTCGTCTTCTTGCGCGTCCAGACCGTCCTCACTGGAACTCCCAGTGCGCGAGCGTCGGCGCTCCATCTCTTTCGACAGCCGCGCGTGGACGTCCCACAGTCGCTGCGCCAGCTCCTTCCGCGCACTCGCCAAGAACGCACGCGTGTGCTTGGCGGACGACACGACCGACGCTCTACTGCGCTCTATGAACGCACTTTGCTGCGTGAAAGTGTCGCGTGTGCCGCTTGCGAGGCGCGCCAGTGTGCTCGAGAGCTCGTCCACTGCTTGCAGCAGCACAGTCGGCGTCGGCGGTGGCTGCGACTGCGGCAGCACACGCACGTGGAGCGTCTTGTGCTGCATTTCAAACACACGCAGCGCTTCGACAAGCTCAAGCGCAGACGCCAGCGTCACGACGTCGCCTTCGTCGTCTGTGTACACGAGCGCAAAGCGGGCAGCTGTCTGGGGGAATGTGGCGGTCACGAGCAAGCAGAGCGCGTCGAAGCTCGGCGGGTCGCCGGCCAGCGCCGCTCGGTGCGTCTCGTCCGCGCAGCTGAGTTTCACAGGGAGTAGGTGGGCTGCGTTCATCGTGGAGGCGAGTTCGCGAATGAGCCTTCTTCTCACGATGGTCTCACGTGTTCTCACGACGGTTGAAGCTCATGTGCGACACGGCATTTTTGATGGGCTTGTGCAAAAGTGCCAATCAATCGCACGCGGGTCCCATTTTACCCTTTATTAGCGCGTTTGACCTGCGCTTTGTATATTGTGTGAGGAAAGCGACGGATAAGTTGGTGGCAGCGCGTGCATGCTGCTTCGCGTGCTGAGCGTGCACGATGCGCGCGAGTGGCTGCTGCCCGTGCCCGACGGCGCGCAGGAGATCCAAGTAGCGCACGTGAAGCGTCTCGTGCGCGTCGAGCAGCAGCAGGCAGCGCCACGTGATGCTGCGCGCGAGGGCGAGGCGTTCGTCGTCTTCCGGGGCCGCCTCCTCGCCGACATGGACTTTATCGACCTCAACGCGCTTGCAGCCACCGACTTCTTTGTGTTCGCTGAAGAGGAGCCGCCACTAGACGACAGTGAGCCCGATGACGACGAGCAGGAGAAGAAAGTAGCAGCAGAAGAGGAGGACGAGCACACACCACACAGTCGTAAGCGCAAACGCAAACGCGAAGAGCTCCAAGAGCTCGACGCGCACGTGGAGCAGCTCACCGCCATGGGTTTTGTCGCAGCACAGGCGCGAGTTGCTGTGCGCCAGAGTGGTGGGGACCTCGCGGCTGCGATTGCGCTCCTCACAGGTGACGCGAGCGCTGCTGCTCTCGCTAGTCGCAATCCCACGAGCGTAACGCGTACGCACCCTGAGCTGTCCGTCCTGTCGCCAGCGATAGACGAGCTCGAGGCGCTGGACGTGCGGGCGCAAGCAGCCACTGACAGCTTTCAAGCGATCGTGCGGCTCAAGGAGTTTGTAGCAGACGAGGCGCTCGCACAGCTCACTGCGCACCCGTGCGAGACTGTCCGGTACTTTCGCCTCCCACGGCCACCAGTACCACCACCGACAGCCTCGTCCTCGTCCAACAATGACGACGAATCGGCAGCTCTGCACGGACGAGCGACGACCGGCGCCACTCGGCTGTCGCCACCAGCGACTAGGATTACGGACGCTGAAGACGACGCGGACGTGATCGACAGAGTACGTTTGTATGGGTGCGTGTGTGTGTTGGTTGTTGTGGACCAACGACTCAGTGAGCCCACCCATCCTACCTTTCTATCGATGGCTACCTCTGCAGCTCGCGTCCATTGGCTTTGACAGGGACCTCGTCGCTGCAGTGTACGAGTCGTGTGACAAGCACGAAGAGACGACGCTCAATGCGCTCTGTGAGATGCTCCCATGACGCGAGCAAGTACTTCCGGATGTGGCATGGGCGTGTGTATACAAATGTGTATACATGTATACAGGTTTGTCGGATACCGGTATGCTTGTCGGGTCCTAGATGGGCACACACTTGGTCTCCCAGATGCGGTTGCCGACGTACTGCAGACGTGACGACGTGTAGCGTAACGCCACACGCTGAAAGACGAACGCCAAGTAGCAGTCGCTTGCGACCATCGCGTCCAAGCGCGGGCGGTCGAGGACGTACGCGACACTATGGGCGGCCGCTACGAGCGTCGTCTTGCGCTTCTCGCCTGTAAGAAAGCAGAGCTCGCCGACCACAGCGCCGACCGCCACATCTTCCGTCGTCCCGGCTTCTTCTTCGAGCTCTGCACGTAACTGGCCGGCTACCAGCAGCAGACTACAGTCGGCGACGTCGCCTTGCCGCCAAACGACAGTCCCAGCGTCGAACTCGTGGACGCGGAAGTACGCGAGCAGCCGGTGGAGCACACTCCGTGGCTCGTTCGGCACGAGTCGCTGCAGCATCTTAAGCGGCGCATCGTCCTCGGCTCTGTCGTCTCTGTCGCCCACTTCGTCTTGGTCGTCTTCTTGGATCGGCTGACAGAGCACATGGTCCTTCAAGATCTGGTTCTCGCACCACTCGAGCGCTGCGTTCAGGTCCGGGGCGACGTGAAACGACGACGCGCGGTCACGAAACGCGTCCGTCACGTGCGCTGCGAACTTGGCGTACGCAGTCGGGATCGCAGCAAAGACGACCCGTGGACACGCGTGCTGGTCGCACACAGCCTTGAGCTTCGTGAGCCGGTCAGCAGCGGACGAGTCGAGCCCAACAACGAGCGTAAAGTCGAGTACAAGTGTGCGGATACCGTGAGCGGTCGGCGGCGCTGCGAGCAGCCCACGCACGTACTCGCTGAGCGCGTTCGCGTTCCCAAAGAAGAGGTGGCCTTGGAGCTGCACTGTGTGGACGAAGCGGCTCTCACGGTCCAGCACGTCGAGCTCTTCGGTCGTCCGCCACGCACTGCTCCGGAGTGTCGCAGCACTCATACTCCCACGCACGGGCGCGTTCGTCGGCGTCCGGGCGCTCTGGAGCACGAACGTGAAGCACGCGAGCAACGCGCCGACTGCGAGGCCTTGGTTCATGCCCCAAAACGTCATACACGCTGCGATGGCCCAGACCGTGCCGAGTTCCATCGCGTCGAGCTCATCGTACGTGTCAATGAGCGCTTCTTTGAGCAGGTCGAGGCCAATGTGGATCATGAGGCACCCGGCCATGCACCGTGGCACGTACGCGACGGCGTTCGGACCGACAAAGAAGAAATAGAGCATGAGGAGCCCGACGACAAAGCCGCTTGTGCGACCACCGCCGCCGCACTTGTAGTACAGCGCTGACGTTGAGTAGCACAAGTAGTTCTGGACACTGCCACAGAGTCCTGCGAGGACGTTCGAGACGCCGTGGGCGACGAGCTCGTCGTTAATGTCGGCTTCGAACCCGGTCGTGAGGCTCAGGGACGGGATGTTGATCGGCACGTGCATGAGCGAGAAGACGGTGAGGCCGAGGATAGTGCCGGCTTGCTTGGGGATCACGTGCCACGCAACGAGCGAGACGTCCAAGTGCTCATAGAGCGCGTAGAACGGAACGTGCGGCGCCTTGTCAAAGAACCAGCCGTGCGTCCGTGCAGTCTCCGTGTCGACACGGATGAGTGCGAGAGCGACGTAGAAGAGCGGCGGGATCGACACGAAGAAGAGCGGTGGGAAGAGCGGAGACCGGACGGAGCGAGCGAGCACAGAGAGTGTGAGTGCGAGCAGCGCCGACGTGACCCAGAGCCACACGACACTGGCGTCCAAGAGTGACGCGACACCGGCTGTCGTCCACTCGAACGCGCGGCCAGTGGCGTTCTCGACGCCGTTCTGTAGCACGAACGCGCCAATGCCGCCGATCGCACCGACGATGATGTGTTTGGGGAAGAGGTAGATGACGTTCCCGAGCTTCCAGTACCCGAGGATAAAGAAGAGACCGCCGACCACGACCGACGAGAGCGCGTACGTGACGAGGATCGTCGGTAGCACTTGAGTACTCGACGCACCGAGCTCGCCAATGATCCCGAGTGCGAGTGTGTGCATAAACGGCACATTCTCGACCATCATCATGCCAATTGCGCTGTTGAATGAGCTCTTGGCGACAAAGACAAACTGGCACAGCGCGGTTGTGAGGAGGAACATTTGGATCCCCAGTGCGCGTGGGACAGGCATCTCGTGCCACTCGACAGGGAAGAACGAGAGCCCGAAGGGTACGCAAATCATGAGGTTCAAGAGTGTCGCAATGAGGACGCTCGGCAGCGCTGTGACGGTTGCGTGAGTGCGCGCTTTCCACGTTGAGTGGGCACTGCGGTGGCGGGTGGCGGGCGACAGTGCGGCACGGGTCGGTAGCAGCTCGCTCGTCTCCGAGACGCCTCGGTTCGTAGGTGAGGACGGACGCAGTTGGGCCTGCAGCAGCTGCAGCTGCAGCGCCGAGCCGCTCGTCTCGAGCCGAAGTGGCGGCGTCGCAAAAACCATGCGAGGCCGGCGAGGCGACGCGAACTGGCGCGGCGACGACAGCAGCGCACTGGCGACCGGCGACGATGGCTGCTGCAGCAAGTGTGCATGTGGCGTGTGGCTGCTGCTACTGGGGCTGCTGGAGTCGCTACCCATGCGCAAGCGCGTGGCGCCGCCCGGGGTCATGGCTCTTGGGCGTTTCGACAAGTGTGGGTGGCTCGACTTTTTGAAAACTGAAGTTGGAATGCTTAAACTAGAAAGCTATATGCGATTCGAACGTGTTACAGCGTTTTTATAACGTTATGGCTATCATCGGTTTTGTCGAAGTTTCTTGGCTAGTTTTGTGATCTTGTAGAGCCTTCAGTTGGGTTGGTGATGTGTGTTTTGTTCATTTAGACGAGTTACGTGACGTTTGTCGTAATATTGCTTGAAGCCATCCATGCGTGGCCATCAGAAACCGACCCATTCCAGATTTGGCGCCAAACGCTCACTTTACCACCTCGACCACCACCACCACCACCTCCTCCTCGATGAGCTCGCAACAGCAGCTGGCGCATCTCCTGGACGGCAGCCTGTCACCCGCACGGGACGTGCAGGCGCAGTGCGAGGCGCAGCTGACAGCGCTGTTGCGTGCGCCTGGCTTCGCGCTGCAGCTCTGTGAGCTGCTGTTTGCACCAGAGCCGTCGCCTGCCCAGAAGCAGCTCGCGTGTCTGCTGCTCAAGAAGCTCGTGAACGCGTACTGGGTGGCCGGCATCGACGAGAACGACAGTAGCGCCGCTGCTGCGTCTGGTACCAGCGATGGCTACATTGTCCACGACGAGGAGAAGCGCCAAGTGAAGCACGCGCTCGTAGTCGCACTCGACCAGCGACTGGAGCTCTTCGCCGAGAGCAAGCTCCAGACAGCGCTCTGCCTCGTGATCACAGCGATCTTTGAGCGCGACTGGCCCGACCAGTGGCTCGAGATCCTCCCTGCTGTGCTGCAGCTCATCGCCGGCCATGACAAGCTCCGCATTGCGTTCGCAATCCGCTTCCTCTCGCTCGCCGGCGGCCACTTCTCGAGCGACAGCTGCTGCGACCTCGTGGCGCTCGTGTTCCCGCACCTGCAGCGCGTGTACGTCGCTGCAGACGAGTTCCCTGCTGGTATCCGGAGCCGCATTGTGCGCATTGTCCAGAGCAACCTCCTCATGGTCGGCATGGAAGCGCAGGTCGGGAACGACTCGGCCCGGCAGCTGCTCCACGGGAACCTCAGCGAGTGGATCGGTCTCTTCCTCGCGCAGCTCGCCGCGCCGGTGCAGGTCGTGAAAGACTACGCTGTGAAGATCCAGATCCTCGCGACGCTCACAAGCTTCGTAAAGGAGTGGCCCAAGGACATGGCCGACGTCCTCCCACAGGTGTTGCCGCCTGTGTTTGCGCTCCTTGCAGCTGGTGTCGACGCGTACGAGCGTGACGTGGTGCAGAACGCAGCCGAAGAAGACGACGGGTACGACAGCGACAGCGACGGCGCGCTTATTGGCCACAGTGCGATGGTCGTCGCGGCTGTCGAGTTCCTGCGTGGGACAGTGCACGCACCGACCAAGAAGACGCGGCAGCTCGTACTCGGAGGTCTCCGAGACGTTGTCTTTGTCCTCATCGCGTACATGCAGATCACTGCCCACCAGATGGCGACGTGGGAAGACGACGCGAACAAGTACGTCGCGGACGAAGATGACGACAGTCTGTCGTACAACGTCCGCAACGCTGCGACGGACTTGCTCACGGAGCTGGAAGCTGTGCTCGGCCGTAAAGCAGTCGTCGCTGCACTTGACGCCGCCCAGACGCGGCTGAACGCAGCTACGAGCAGCAACAGTAGCAACTGGCGGCTCCAAGAAGCCGCACTCCTTGTCGTCGGGAGCCTCGCAGCGCCGACGCTCGCAGCGCTGCAGAAGAACGCAGCGGACGTTGCCCAGCTCTTGGACCTCCGTGCGTTCCTCGAGACGCTCTTCCAGGTCATGAACGCTGCGAATGAAGCGATCTACTTGCGCGCTCGTGCGCTCTGGTGCGCGAGTCGGCTCGCGACCGGCATGAGTCCCGATATGCTGCGTGCGTTCCTCCAAGTCGCACTCTCGGGCCTCGAGCCGACGCAAGTGCTGCCTGTGCGCATGTACGCGTGCCGTGCGATCGGCGCGATCGTCAAGCAGGAAGCAGCGAAGACGCAGGTGCACGAAGCCACGGACGTTGTGATTGCGCGGCTGATCCACCTCGCGCAGCTCGCGACCGACGAGACGCTGCACATTGTGCTCGAGACGCTCGTCGTCGTGCTCCAGGACGCGACGTACGTGAGTCTCGAGACTGCGAACGCTGTCGTCGCGTGCTTCTTGCACCACTGGAGCCAGCACTTGAACGACCCGCTCATCTCGGAGCTCATTGACGGCGCGTTTGGCGCACTCTTGGAGCTCGACAGCCTCGAAATCGTCGCGACAGTCCACGAACACGTCCTCCCCGTCCTCCGCAGTATGCTCGCGCAGAGCCGCGAAGACCTGGACGCTGCTGGCAACGGCGTGAACACTGCAGGGAGCGCGATCACGATCCTCAAGACGCTGCTGCGTCACTCGTTCGTGTCGAGCACGACGTCGACGCACAGTGGCGAAGACGCGGCGACGCGCCAGGTCGGGGCCCAGGTGATCCAGCTCGTGTTTGAGCCGCTCGTCGCGATCCTCCTCGCTGTCGAGGACGAGAAGGTGCTGAACTCGGGCGCCGAGTGTCTCAAGTGGCTCGTCATGTTTGCAGTCGAGCCGCTTGCAGCGTACACGACGACGAGCGGCGGCAGCGGCATTGACGCGACCATGATTGTCGCCGCGAAGCTCCTGCTGCCGTCGCTCCACGACTCGTGCGCGAGCTGCGTCGGTGGGCTCATCACACAGCTGCTGCTCAAGCTCGGTCCTGCGCTGCCAGCTGCGACGGTGCAGTCGATCCTCACAGCTGTGAGCGCTCGGCTCGCGACCGCGGAGCTGCCGTCGCTCGTCCAGTCGCTCTGTCTCGTATTCGCGCGTCTCGTGCACTCGCACGGACAAGAGATCTTGACGGTTCTCGAGCAGCTGCCGGCACCGACGGGCTCAGCGGCGCCCAACATGCTCGTGTTTGTGTTCGCGACGTGGATCGAGAAGCAATCGGACTTCTACGGCCTCTACTGCATCAAGGTGACGACGAGCGCACTCCTCCAGGTCGCAGCATGGAACGACCCGCGCATCAACCAGATCACAGTCGTTGGCAGCGAAGCCGACGCGATAGTCGCTGACAACAGTGCTGCAACAGGCGTCCGCACGCGCTCGCGCGCCAAGAACGCACCGGGTGCCAGCCAGAAGCAGCACGTGACAGTGCACTTCCTCACCAAGTTCTTTGTCGTGGTCGCCAAGACGCTCGCGCACTTGAGCGACGACGATGAAGACGAGTGGGAGTCGTCGGACGACGACGACGATGACGAGCAGTCGGACGACGACGGCGACGAGCGCCCGGTGTCAACTGGCGGCGCGTCGTCCTCGATCTTTGCTCCGTCCGGTGGGTAGTGTCGGCGTTGAGTGTGTGTGGTGTTGATGTCGTGGGTTGACTGACCAGTGTGTGGGGGGCGTTGTCCGTCTGTGATGGCGACAACAGAGCAATTCGAGCTGCTGTCGGACCGCCTGGACGACACTGCAGGCGGCGCTGAGGCCGTGAACAACGACTTTGAGGAGACGGAGGACGAGTTCGAGGCGCGCTTCGATCCGCTCAACGACATCGAGCTCAAGGTGAGTTTGTTAGCTGTCGATTGGCGCCAGAGTGAAAGATATGTAGTGTCGGCTGACTAACGCCACCGCGTGTGTCGCGTGTGTCGCTTCGCAGGAGACGATCCCACAGGCGCTGCTGCTCTTCACGAGCAACAACGACCTGCTGCAGGCGGTGCTCCCAGAGCTCACGAGCGCCGACAAGGAGCTGCTCGCGTCGGTCTCGGCGCTGTCGGCGTAGCGCATCTCGCAGCCGTGGCGTTCCGTTGTTTGCGTCACCACGACCGTGACGCCACCAGTACCGTGACGACACCTTGTCGACATAGTAGTGATTGATAACAAGCGTTGCATGTGGAATCTTCCGGCGGTTGTCCGTCTAGCTGTCGTTCTGTCTATCACCTCACCTCACCTCCTCCTCCTACGTACGGGTCCCCCTCATTCTGCTGGCCGGCCCAGTGTCAATGGCCGCTCTCGCTAGTGTGCTTCCGCTTGCCGCTCGTTGGCGTTGGCAACCCGACGTGGTCCCAACGTATCAGCCGCAGTCGGCGTGTGACAATGAGCGCCTCGCCGAGCTTGTGGCCGTCCGGGTCGAGCCGGATCTCTTCGAGCAAGTACTTGAGCCGGTGCAGCTTCATCTGGGCGACGTTGAAGTCGAGCGTCGCGAGCAGGTCGAGTGTCCAGAGTGCGAGCTGCCCGATCTCAGTCGGCGTAAAGTCGACGACAGCGAGCGATGCCAACGTCGTAACGCTACTGGACCCGTCGACCAGAGCTGGTGGTGGCGGCGGCGCTGCCTTCGTCGTTCCGGTCTCGAGGATGCTGTTCCAGTCGGCGGTGGCTGTCGATGCGAGCAATTGGTTCTGTCGCGCCACACTGTCGCGCTCCGCCTGCTTCTTTGCTCGCTGCATCGCACGCGCCTTAAAGAGCATGTCGATCGCGCCTTCGACACCGCCGTGCTGACCGGCGACCTTTGCGTTGCGTTCTGCACAGTGCAACCAATCAACCAACGCACGCACGTGAGCGTCAGCGCTGTCTACGTCCAGTTCCGTCCGAGTCGCTTAGTGGTGATGACAATGCCGGACGGACTCAGCACACACACACGCATACTCGCCTTCTGCTGCGACGAACGAGATGAAGCGACAGGTGTGGAGGTAGAGACTCAAGTACCGGTCGACGTCGAAGCGACGCAGCATGCTCGTGACGAGCTCAACGGCACGAAACGTGTCGATGTCGTCGTAGAGTCGAGCTGCAGCGGTCCCAGCAGCGCCATTGGCCGACGCACTGGGTGGCGAGAGGGGCGAGTAGAGCATCGCATCGGCGTCTGCGAGCAGCTGACAGATACGACGCGCGCCAGCAAGCTGCACGATCGCACTCTCGCGGTTCTCCGCCATCATCTCGGCCACGATCTGCACGTTCGCGCTTGCGATGCGGCGCACCGCGTTCTCGCCGCCATACACGGCCGCGAAGATGGCGGTCACGTCGGTCTTGACAAAGTCATCGAGTGCGTTCTCAGCCACCGCACGGTTCAGGATCTCGGGCCCATGGAGCTCTTCGAGCACGCGACGCGCGTCCGAGACGAACATCATGAGCCGCAAGCACCGTATGCTCGTCCTGGGAGAGGACCAGGCTCCGAGTGTCAGTCGGTCGGGTGGCCGTCCTCCCCACCCCACCCCATTCATTCATCCATCCCAGTCAGCACGACGTGAACGCACCGCAACACGGCGATCTGGAAGCGCGGGACGTCGCTCGGTGGGATCTCGAGGAAGCGCGGCATGGGCTTCTTGTCCTTGCGCCACGGCGGGTCGTACCAGCGCTTGAGCGGGTCGAGGTCCGGCGCGAGGGTGAGCGTATGGTGGATCTCGATTGCACGCAGCAGCGTGCGCATCACGCGCGGATTCTCAGCGAGCAGCTCGACCTCAGTCGACGCCTCCTCGAACACGCACTTGTCGGCGATCACAACGTCCATCGGGATCTCATCCACGGGTCGGTCCGGGTCGGCGCCTTCGCCAGTCTCTGCTGTGCGGAGGAAGAACTGCACGACTGCTCGTGTCGTCGTCACTGGCTACCGTAGTGCGCACCACATTTACTGTACTGTACTGAGGACACCACAACGCACCGACGAGCAGCGGTTCGAGGAACGTCGGGTACTCACTCGCAATCACCACGTGCGCGTGGATGGCGTGGCGCAGTTCCGAGACTGCGCCGCCCATTGATGACGCGGCGACGCTTCGGCCACAAAGGAACTGCCGACATGGCTACACTTACACGCACTCACCAGCAGCTCAGCTCGTCACGCGTGGTATACCACGTACAGATAGTCGACACGAGAAGGATTGAATAGCAGGTATACTTCGTGTGTGTATGTGCGTGTGTGTGCTAGAAGAGAAGGGAAGAGTGGAGCCGCTCACCCTCTCTCTCACTTGGAGTGAGGAAGCGAATGCGAGCCATAACGTCACGAAAGCGACGCCATCTACAATACTGTCGAAGCTCACGTCTTTCCCCCTCTCTCTCCTTCATCTTACTCTTCCGTCTGCGCGTACTGCTTCTTGCCGCGCAGCTGCATCTCGCCAATCATTTCGAGGTTCTTCTGCACGGCGTCGCCCCGTCGCGCCTGGAAGAGCCACTTGCCGTCGCGCTTGACAACGTCGTCCGTCCACTTGACGATCATCACGGGCACGCACTTCCAGAACACGACGGTCGACGACGTGACGGTGGCGTGCTCAGCGTCAGTGAGCTCCACCACGTGGCCGCTCGGCAAGTGGCGCGTGTCGGCGAGGAACTTGAACCCTGCGAGCTCCAGCAGCGCCTCCTCAATGGCGCTCTTGCCGGCGCACTCGCCCACGAGCTCCTCAACGTACGTCGCGTCGTCCGCAAAGAGCGCGAGCAGCGCTTTGACCGACCGCTCGGCGTCCTCGAACGAGTACGCGAGCGCAAAGCTGTTGACGAGGTTGATGATCGCGCTGATCTCTGACATGATGATGGCGTTGCTTGTGGAGTGAAGGGACGGTTGAGGTGTGTGTGACGACCTGGGTGGTGGCTCTCAACGACGACAGCTACGAAGGCTTCTTTGACGGGCGCGTGTGTGCGTGTGGCTGCGGATCGGCAAATGATTCAGATACCGCACGTGTGGCGCGAGACATCTCACGATTTTCAACTGGACAACTCGGCGCACAATTGGACAAAAGTCTGGATAGATTGAGCCTGATAAAACGAGTAGGCGTTTGCAGAGGCTGCTGGCTCCCTCGGTTTTCGCACGCTTGCGATTGCCTTCAACTTCAACCAACAGACGACGATGACGCCTTCCACCGCAGACTCCGGAACCGGTCGCCGAGCGACAACTTCCGACTGCCAGAGGGTGACGCCACTGTGCCAGCTCCGCTCGTAGGCGCACTGGCGTCGTTTGTCGCTGAGCGGCTACCGAAGCGCACTGGCGCGTCCTGCAGACTCACGTCGCTTAGAGGCGGTGGTGCCGCCAGCCCCGACTGGCTTTTGGGCGGCACTGGGTTGCTTGGCAGCGTCGCACGCACATCCAGCGCTGCGAGCGAGCAGCGCTCCGTGTCTGCAGCGGTGCGCCTGAGCGTCATGCTGCTGTCGTCCATCGCTCGAACTGGCGCCGGCTCAGCCGGTAGTGAGAGAAGTGCGACTGGCGCCAGCTTCGACTCGCTCGCAGACCGACTCGGTGCTGCCGTCAGTAGAGTCGTTGATAGTGACGACCGCGAGTCACCAGTTGCCAATGCGACCGCACCCCGAGTGCTCTCTCCACGTGGTGAGGACGCGCTCGTGAATGTCGACAGCACGTTCTTGAGCGTCTTTGTCGACGTGGCTCTCGGTGTCGACCGGCGCGAGACGTTACCAGAGCGAGAAGTCATAGCCGACGGTGACGTCGTTGCTGCATTAGCTCGCTGGACGCGCTCGCGCTCAATCTGGAGCCCCAGCTTCTCCTGGTGCAGCGCCACCGAGAGCCGCGTGAGCTGCTCCGACTGGCGAGCGAGGAACCCGCGCTGGGCTGCCAAGTCGCGCTGCTGGATCGCCATTGCGTCCACCATGTGGTCCAGCGCCCGCTGCAGGTCGTGGATGCGCTCGTCTTTCCACTTCAAGTGCTCTTGACACGCTACGCTGCAGCAAACGAGCGATGGTGACGACGCACTGGACGGAGCAGCGCTCGGGAGCAGACGTGGGGTCGTCAAAGGAGTGAGGGCCATGGTCACTGGCATCAAGAGCGCGTGCAGATCTGCAGTCCAGTGCGCGCAAAAGCACTTATGTGAGCGAGTACGACAACAGAAACAGTCAGAGTAGTCAGAGTGATGGTCAATGGCGCGTACCTCTTGGCAGGTCCGTCGCAATGGTCATCAGAGGCGGCACGGACGTCGAGAGACCGTGCTGCACACTGTCCACTGACGCCTCAAACAACGCCGTGCTGTGCTCTTTCTCGCACCCGAGCGAGACGCAACTCAGTCGCTCCGCCGGCACGTTGTCTCTCTCGTCCTGGTCGTCCGCTATCACAGTCGCTGACATGGACGACGTCCTGTCCGGGGCCTCGTCATCGTCTCTGTCGTCGTCGTCGTCGTGTGCGTTGCTGCTAATGGGCGTCACAGTGTCGCCTTCGCGCTCGCTCGTCTCGTGCGTCACGGTGTCGCCTTCAGTTCCCATTCTGTCCGGCGTCGCCTCATCGCATTCATTCTCCTCCTCCTCCAAAAGCTCCATGACCTCGTAGAGATCCGCGGCAGCTTCGATCTGCCGCTGCTCGTCTCCCGCACCACCGCTCGGACAGCTGCTCATGCTGCTCAACCGACTGACGAGCTGCTGGACGCCGCAGCCACGCGCACTTGCGTAACGCTGCTATTCACGTCCTGAACCGGCAGCGACCGTTTTTAGGCACACATCGAGGCGCATCCAAGAAGAGGCAGATGCAAAAAGAAGCGAAGGCGCATACGACAAGCGGCCAAGTAGCCAAGCAGTCAAGCAGCCAAGCAGCCAAACAGCAGGAGACGCCACCGATCGCAGGCAGCCACACGTGCGCGCTCACTCTGAATCGACTCGGACTCAAGAAAGAAGAAGCGACCGACCAGACCAGACCAGACCAGACCGAGAGGCCAACGAACGGAGCAAAGCCTGCCCCTCCAGAAGAAGAATTGATTCATTCAGGGTGGGACGTGGCGCCATCCGCCCTTTTCCTCCAATGCTGTGAGTGAGAAGTGCAACCCACAAGCAGAAGCAGCTCCCACGCACACAAGTTCCCCTTTCCCTTCCTTCCGCTCCAGCATGGAAGGCGACGAGCTGCCGCTCCCGCCACCGACTGCCAGCACCACCACCGCCACGCCAACCTGGAGCTTTGTCCAGATGAACATGAGTCTGCTGCCCATCGCGCGGCCGCTGCCCGTGGCCACCGCTGTGTGTGCGCGTCGTCTGCACGAGAGCAAGCCGTGTACGCCCACGCAGAAGCTCCACCGCCGTGTGCTCCACAGCAGCACCAACATTAGCCCACGTCGCCACGACGTCGCCACCGCTAACAGCACCAGCACTGGCAATCGGCGCGTCAGCACCACGACGCCGCTCACCGCAACACTACCGACACACGCGCAGTGCATTCACAATTTCACTAGCGTGGCGGTGCCGCCGCCGGCGCTCGCACGCTGCCGGAGTGAAGAGCTCAGTTCGTCTCCATCGGCTCTCGGCAAGCGCAACGCCACCATAGGCGGCTACGCGAGCGACTCGAGTGTGCGCGCCTACAAGGGCAAGCGGATCCTGGAGCTGCTCGACGAAGAGCGACGTCTGTGCCCCAACGACCGCTCGGTGCAGTCGCCAGCCAAGCGCAGCCGGCTGCAGCACTGACCGCAACTAACGATGCATAGCACGGCGGCACACAGACAGCCATTTTGAGCGCTGCTCTTCTTTCCTCCAGCTTATTTAACTCTTGCAAAAGCTCTTTCCCTTTGTATGGCAGAATGCTCGCAAGAGTGTTGGTCGTTGTGCACGTGGCCTTCAATTCCATTTTTCTCACAGCCCTGCGTCTCTCGCAATGAGGCTGCGGAAGTCCGGGAGCTGCCACGCGTTAAAGCGCGCGCGCTCCTCGGCGCTAAAGAGCGTCTCGATCGCAGCGGCGACTTCCTGTGCGACGACCGCATTGCCGCGCGCCGTAAAGTGCAGACCGTCCACAAAGAGCGTCGCGCGTTCGGTCTCGTCTGGGAACGCAGCGTGCAGGCGGGAGTGCATGTCGAGCACTGCGACGCCCTCGGCTGCGGCCACTTCGACGCACACGCGCGCGTAAACAGCGGCGGCCCCGTCACAGCGGTCCAAGTCCGAGCCGCTGGCCGAGTGCGCGAGCCGCATACGGTCAATGATGGGGCCAGGCGTAATGAGCAGCAACTTGCCGTGTGCTGGCAGCTGCGCCGTGAGCTTGCGCACAATGAGCGCCAAGTTCTCGCGGAACGCGTCGAGTGGCACGTGCTGGTACGCTTCGCTGCCTGATAGCAGCGCTGCGTCGTTCGCGCCGAGCCAGAGCGTCACGAGCGACGGCGCGAACTGCGACTGGAGCTCATCTGTGAATGCGGGCAGCGCCAGGTCAATGAACCACCTGCGTGGGATATAATGCGCGTTAGTAGCAGCTTTAGACAGGGTCATGGGGTGGGAGGAGGACAGGACGTCATCCATCACTCACCGCGTATTGTAGCCCGAGAGTCCGCGGTTGATCGTGTCGACGGAGCGCACGTGCTGCTGCTGCAATAGCGCAATCCAGCCGCCGGTCGCCGGGTTGCTGCCGTCCTGTGTGAGCGAGTCACCAATGAAGTAGAAGAGCGGACGGCGAGTGGTCATCATGCTGCTCTTGTTGCTGCTGCTGCTGTCTTGTGCGCGGCTTGGGGGCTTTTGGAGAGTGAGGACTCTGAGGAGGTCCACAGCCACACACACGCACGCAGGTCACTCAGTGACGCATCCCCACCTTGCTGAAAAAATTCATTCATTCGCAACTGCGTACTAAACGCAGTCAGTCAGGAGCGTATGCGCCACACACTGAACTAGTACATGCGCTAATGTGTTGCGTGCCCAACCAACAACAGAGACGACGGAAGGACGCACTCACACACGCAGAGCTTACATGGAATGAATTGAATTGACTGGCGTGGCTTGCAAGCGCACAGCTAGCAGCGATCGCAGGCGGCAGACTCTCTTACAATCCAAGTCTGCCGCTCGCTCAGCCACTGCCGCACGCATATAACGGCCGCTCGCTCTAGCTGAGCTGCTTGCGAAGGAACTCTTCGACCTTCTCCGGCTTGGAACCTGTGTAGTCGGCGACCACCTCGCCGTTCTTGTAGACGCGGAAGCTCGGGAAGCCGTCGACCTCAATTTCGTCGCAGAACTCCTCGAGGTCCTCGGCGCTCACTTTGAGGAATGGCGTGTCCTTGAGCTCCTCCGCGAGCTTCGCGACGGTCGGCGCCACAGTCTTGCAGCCGCCGCACCACGGCGCCGAGAAGGACGCGACCACGAGCTTGTCCTGCTTCACGGCGGCGTGGAACTGCTCCGGCGTCTCAATCTGAATCATCGTGAGGTGGTGTAGGCGTGTGTGTGGGTACGGAAGACTGGAGACTGAAGACTTGCGTCGGAGGTGGAGAGTTCGAGACTGAAGCACCGTGAGGATGAAGGCAACCAGAGGTTGCGCTGTCCTACTTTGCTGTGATTGGCGGAAGGGAGTGTGGACCCACCGAATGGTCCACAGGACGAGGTGGGTCCTTACAAACAGCAAGAGAGAAGGAGGGTCGGAAATGGGTCGAGCACTTCGGCCGTCAGGCCGCGCTGGCATCACATTGATGCGCGAGCGAGCCATCGACAAAGCGAAGCCGACACCATGCAAGAGGTGTTGGCGTACACGTCCGTCCTTCACGGACCGCAACGACATCGGTTGTGCTGTTCGCATAACGCCATCGTTCCCATTTCGCGCCACATTGTAATGTGGGTCGCATTGTAGCACAGTCTTGGTTTTTGTTGGTCGTGAAAAGCCGCCAGCATTTTTGATTCGCATCGCATTCGGACCACCACCACCACCTCGTGAGTCACCGCACTCATCGACACCAGCGCACTCGTTCCACCCACCTACCTACTGCGCGTCGTACCTTTTTCCGCAATGGTCTTCTTCGTATGTGAGGGCTGCAACGAGACGCTTAAGAAGAACAAGGTGGACCAGCACGCAGCGCGGTGCCGCAACTGCTGGGCCGTGAGCTGCGTCGACTGCAGCGTCGTGTTCGAAGGCAACGACTACGCAGCGCACACGAGCTGCATCTCAGAGGCGCAGAAGTACGAGGGCAGCTTGTATCGCGAGAAGAGCAAAGGGCCAGCGAAGAAAGAGTCGGCGCAGGAGCGCTGGATGCGTGTGGTGCAGAACGCGAGCGACGCGAAGCTCCAAGGCGTGCTCGACCGCGTCGCGGGCTACGACAACGTGCCGCGCAAACGCGCCAAGTTCCTCAACTTTATGAAAAACAGCATCGCGCTGCACGACCAGGCGACAGTCGAGCGTGTCTGGGGGCTGTACGAGGCGGGCGACAAGGCGGCAGCGGCCGAGGCGGCTGAGGCGGCTGAGGCGGCTGAGGTGGCTGAGACAGCCCAGGCGGATGACAAGGCGGCGCCTGCAGCGGTGGTTGCGGACAGCAGCGCAGCAGAGGCACCTTCGGACGACAGCGTAGTGATGTCGAACGGCGCTGGCGACAAGAAGCGCAGCAAGCGCACAGACGCAGCGGAGGCGAACGGTGCGAAGGACGGAGCCAACAAGAAGGCGAAGACAGACAAGCCGGTCAAGTGGGCGAAGCTCATCAAGGCAGCGCTAAAGAGCACGGCAGACAAGCAGCTGGAACTAAGTCAGCTTCGCGAGCAGGTCGTGGGCCGCGTGCTGACTGAGCAGCTGTCGTCAAAGAGCGAGAAGGAACTGGTGAAGGAGTTCAAAGCGGCGGTCAAGGAGAGCGGCAAAGTGGCGGTCGTGGAGGTCGTGCGGCTGGTGAGCAAATAGAACGCGCTGTGTAGGGCAAGCAGGCGCGTCGCTGTCATCTCTTGGCAGCGTGATACAGTGTCGATGCTGGGGTTGGTCACATGTTGGGAGATAGAGGCGATTTCGAAAATGTGCACATCAAGATATTCCATACTTTCAACTGTTTCAAGGCAAACGTTGCGGAATCTATTGTTGCTTTTTAGAAGAGCTCTTCATTTTGCATTGAATCTCCCAAAGGGCTCACGCAAGACAAGCAGCACACAACCAGCGCAATGGGTCTCGGCGCGTCCACCGAGCGCCGTCCTGTCTTCTACTTTGTGGGCGACTCGATCACTGAGTTCGGGAGCAACCCGCAAGACAGCGGCTTCATCGCGTTGCTGCAGCGCGACTATGTGCGCTGCGTCGACATGATCAATCGCGGCCTCGCCGGCTACAACTCCCAGTGCGTGCGTGTTATCTATCCCCTCTCTTGCTTGTTGTATGCACCGCACGCGTTCCTCTCTTCTGACTAGGTCCCCTCTTCTCCCTTGTCACGTCAGGTGGGTGGCGCAGCACGCACTCCCGATCTTTGACGCGGAGCTCGCGGCCCAGTACGAGGCGTCGTTCATCACGCTCTGGCTCGGTGCGAACGACGCCGCACTGCCGAACGGCCCGAACAAGAACCAGTTCGTGCCGCTTGACGAGTACCGTGCGAACATGACGACGCTCACGCGCACACTTGTCGCTCGACTGCCAGTTGGTGGCCGCCTGTTGCTCATCACACCACCAGCGATCATCGACTCAGTGCGCCGCGACAAAGACCGCAGTAACGCCGCTGCAGGCGAGTACGCGCGTGCGTGTGTGGCGGTCGCGGCCGCAGAGAACGTCGCAGTGCTCGACCTGCACACGTACTTTAACCAGACGTATCCGGACGAGAACGTGCGCATGACGTTCTTCGCGGACGGGCTGCACTTTAACAGCAAGGGCAATGCGGAAGTCGCCAAGCTGCTCGGCGACAAGATGAAGGAGCTCTTTAGCAAAGAATCGCTCGACCGCTTCCACCACATGCAGCTGCCCGGCTGGGACACATGGGTCAAGTAGTTCCGGTTCTAAGAGGGAGATGTCGACGCTCCGGCTACTTTCCGGTTTTAAGAGGGAATGAGTGACGCTGCAGCTGCTTTCGACGGGTCGAGGAGGTACCGTGGGTTCGGCGGCGCACTGGTCTTGAGCTGCTCGATCGTCTAGTGTACAGCAATGGAAACAGCAGTGCGTGAATGAGTGTGCTGGGCATGTGGGCGATATCCCCGAAGCGGTTTTAGCGGAAGCGCGTACCTGGCGGATGAGGGCCTCCATCTTGCGGTTCGACACGAGGCTGCGGAAGTGCGGGCGTTTGGGCCGCTCGAGCGTCTGTGAACCACAGAAGCGAGTCGCGTCACGTCGAGCGCTCTATCAGTCAGCTCTCTTAGCTCTACAAATCGTCCACATCCACAGTCAGTACGTATACGTACAAAGAACTCTCGGAACTTGTCGAGCACGCGGATGTGCGCCGTCTGCTCTCGGTGGCGGTGGAAGTGGACGAGTTCGAGGTTGTAGCGGTAGAGCTCGGCGCGGAAGCTCTTGCGCTTCTCGCGCAGCTTCTCGCGGATCGTCTGCCACACGAGCGCCACCGGCACTTTCGGGCAGTCCTTGAGCAGGTCTACGACGTAGTACGAGAGCTCACCTTCAGTCACGACCAGACCTGCACGGTTGTTCCGTTGTCGGAGACTTCGCACGCGCGCCTGGAGCTTCCCCACAGGCCGCGTCGACCCACTACCGCCAGCCACGCGAGCGATGGACGCGACATGCGACGAGCCACTGAGTGTCGAATTGCTGTCTCCAAGGCTCGAGAATAGTGCCAGCGAGCTGTTGTTGGGTGATGGTGTGAGGACGCCGCTCTGCACCGACACCTCGGCAAAGTCGCCGACCGACGGCCGATGGTGGAAGCCGAGCAGAGCTTCAGACAGGAAAGTCCCGCTTCCGACGATGCTGCCGGAACCCGAAAAGCTGCCGAACGCACTAGCTACTGAGCCACTGCTGCTGCTGTGTGCGACGACGAGCCGCTCGAGCTTGTCTTTCCACGCCAGGAGCTCAGTCGGCATGGGGCTCGGAGACGTGAGGAGCACGAAGCGGAACGCGCCCGGGCGGAAGACCATCAGGAACGGCTTGGAGCGGGCGTTCGAGTAGCCCGTGTACGCTGCTTGGAGCGTTGGTGCGCCGTCGCTGTCGCTCGCAGCTGCGACGCTGTCGTGGAAGTGGCAGCGCAAGTGCTTCACTTCGACGATGAGCGCTTTCGGGTTGCCTGCGCCGTCGCTATAGCCGCGCAAGCAGCCGTCAGACGTGAGCACAAAGTGCGCTGTGAACCACTTGCGCTGGTCTGGGACGTTCAGTAGCCGCTGCAGCGGCGTCTCGCTCTCTCGCGACGAGGCCGCTGTGGTCACTGTGACGCCCGTTAAGTTGCTAGTGTACGCGTCGGACGCGGTCCCTGTCGCAACCGCCGGCTGCTGGAAGATGCGCTGCAAGTGGGGCATCTGGTTAATGTACTCGAGTCGGAGCCGTGTCTCGACACTGACCCACTTGTGGAACAGCGCTTGCTCGCGCGCACGCACCATGAGCTGCACGTGGCGCCACCAGCGCTGGAGGAGCTGGACTTTGCGCTTGATCTTCTTCATCGCGACTGCGAACTGGACGTCGACCGAGAGGCCGGAGAGGAACTCGCGCAAGATCGCCACGTGCGCACACTTGCGACGAATGCGCAGCTCGAAGCGGAGCCGGAAGCTGCTCGCGACGATCACGTGCGTCGCGTGCTGCACCACGTGGGCGTGATCGAGCTGTCGCCACGCACTGAAGACAACGCGCTGGACGTGCTCACGCTCTGTACGAGCGATGCGACGCACGATCGTCATGACGTGAAAGATGCGCGCCAAGCGGACGCTGAACGTCGCGATGCTCGCGAGCGTGACGAGGCCTCGTACGGCTCTGTCGATGGCCGTTGGCATTGGCATGAGCGTCGAGAGTGCAGATGTGACGGGTGCACTGCTGTCACCATCGCTCGCTGGGAGTACGAGTGTCGTTGACGCGGAGGACGCAGTGCGGAGGCCTCCTGGGGACGGCTGTTGCTGCCGGTCGCGTACTGCTGCTGCTGGAGAAGGGTCGATGTCAAGGAAGATGGACGATCGGCGCTTGAAACGCGTCACAGGAGCTCTCGCGTTGTTTGCTCTTCTGCTGTCGCTGTCGTCTGATCTGTCGTTGCTGCTGTGGCTTTCGTCTGTCGCGTCGTGTCGCCTGTCGCGTCGTCGGCGACATTGTCGTCGTTTCCCGGTCTGGAGCCGTCCCTGAAGCACTCTCGCCGTCCGCACTCGCTGCACTGCACTCTGCGTCTCCAGCGCGGCGCGGTTCTTCTCGACGTAGTCGGTGCTGTTGCTTTCGACGCGGTGCTTGTGCGCCTCGACCGACGCTGTTGTGCGGCGCTGCGACGACAGCCGCGGCATCCGCGGCCAGCTCGGGAGGTCGTTCTGCGGCGCGTTCTTGTCGACAAAGCTGCTCGCTGGCACGTAGTAGTAGCTCGAGACTGTGTTCGCTGTCGGCGAGATGAGCACTGAGGCTTCGGTTCGCCGTGGCGTCTGTGAGAAGACAGCAGCGGCAGCCCGTGGCGTCGTGAGTTCGTCGCTTGTAATGTACTGGCCGGGCCCGAGCTGCGCGGTCGAGAAGTCGTCGTGGAAGCGGTCGGACGGGCTGAACTTGACGGACGTGCCGGTTGTCGGCTGCACGTCGTACTGGCCGGGGCCGAGCGCGAAGTGGTCTTTCGCGACGCCCACTGCGCGGTTCCTGTCGAGCGCAACACGTGGTCGTCGGGATGCGACGCCCGTGTGGTCGCCAAAGAGGAACTCGTCGCGTCGGGACGTCATGTGGTAAAAGTTGACGTGTGCGCCGCTTGTGTGGGGCAGCACGCGGTCTTTCGCGTGGCTCACGGGCATCGACGAGTGGCTGGAAGGCGCAGACTCACGAGCGTGGAAGAACTGCCGGCTGCTCGCAAGCACGTGCGCGCGACAGTAGCTGCCCTTGCTGTCGCGACGGTGCGGGTCGGCTGGCGCGGCCGTCGACGGCTTGGGAGGACGAGGCCTCGTCTGGAGCGAGAACTGGTACGTCGACTGGCACGCGCTCTGCACGCGCTCGCGGTACTCTTGAAGCTGCAGGACCATGGCATGTGACGCGTGCAGCATCGGCGACGTGCTCGGGCGGTGTGGCGTCGGCCGTGTCGGTGTCGGTGGCACCGTCGTTGCGGCTCGCTGAGGTGTCGTGAGTGGCGGAGACGTACTTGCCGGGAGAAGCGGCTTCTGTTCGTGGTTGCCACTGCTGGCGTCGGGAGGGTCCTGCTGCCAGTCCGGCGACGGCTCTCGTGCTGCCATGTTGAACAAGAAGAAGAGCTGCTGCTCAGCTATTGGGGAAGAAGGACAGACCAGAGACAGTTACGACACCAAACGAGTTGCATGTTTAGACATTAGAGAGTGGCGTTCCGACACCAAGACGAGCTGAGCTCACCAGCCCATGGCACAGCCGTCCGCACGGCCGTCCGAGCCGGCCGAGAGCACACCCGAGTGCGGGTCGCGGAGGATGATCTGCCCCCGGCCAAACACTGCCCGCTGCAGGCCCGTGCGCTTGACAAGCACGTGGCCAAACTTGGTCTCGAGCTCGTGAATGACGTCGTCCCGGACGCCCTCTTCAATAAACACGTGACTCCCGTCGCTCTCGTCCCGCTTGGCGTCGATGCAGAAGCGGGCGGCGTCGATCGCTTCCTGGGCGTTCAGCTGGTGCATGAGGAGGTTACAGAGCACCTGGACGTGCCCTTGGGGCTGCATGAAGGCGCCCATGACAGTGAACGTCGAGTGGAGGGCGTGCGAGTCTGCGAACGTCGTGATCGCAGGGATGATCGTGTGGTACGGACGCTTCCGTGGCGCGAGTGCGTTCGGGTGCGTAGCGTCCAGCAGCGCAAAGTTGCTCCCTCGGTTCTGGAGCGAGAAGCCCGTGTGGCGCGGCACAAAGCCGGTCCCGAAGCCTTCGTAGTTGCTGTTGACCATCGAGACGGCGTTCCCAGCACTGTCGACGACTTGGAAGCTCACTGTGTCGCAGCTCAGCACCGGACTCCCACGTGTCACGTCCACGCTCGCGTGCTGCCGGTCAATGAGCGCTGCACGGGCCTGTGCGTACTCCGCGCTCAGCAACTGCGCGATCGGGAGCTCCGTGTTGTGCTCCATGTCGCTCACGTACCACTTGGCGTCCGCGAACGCGAGCCGCATCGCTTCAATGAGCAAGTGCAGGTATGCAGCGCTGTTGTGGCTCGGCATAGCCACTTCGTCGTCGTCGGCCGGCAGGAGTTGCTCGAGGATGTTGAGTGCGAGGAGCGCGGTGATGCCCTGGCCGTTCGGCGGGATCTCGTACACGTCGAGCCCTCGGAACGTCGTCTTGATGGGCGTCACGAACGTCGACGTGTGCGACTGGAGGTCCGCGAGCGTCATGACGCCGCCTTGGAGCTGCACGATCTCGACGACAGCGTCAGCGATGCGGCCTTCGTAGAACCCAGCCTTGCCTTTCAATGCGATCTCTTCGAAGCACGCGGCTAAGTACGGATTCGTGAACACCTCGCCAGCGTGCGGCGCGCGACCGTCAATCAGGAGCTCCTGAATGGATCGTTGGCATCATCAGATGGGAGTCGTTAGATAACGATTACGAAGCAAGAGCGTGCGAGCACACGTCCGTACGTACGTCTTTGTATGGCCCACGCTCGAGCTGGAACTGCCCGCGCGACCAGGAATCCGCCGTAATGGGACTCACAGGGAAGCCCTCCTTCGCGAGCGCAATGGCCGGCGCGAGCACGTCGGCGAGCGACATGGAGCCCCAGGCGTCGAGTGCGTCCGCCCAGCCAGCGACTGTGCCAGGAACCGTGACAGCGTGGCCGTGGTCGCGCGGGACGAACGCTGCAGACGCGCCAAAGTCCGCGAGCGCTCGGTCCCGGGTGAGCGCCGCTGGGCTGCGGCCGCTACCGTTGAGTCCGTGCACCTCCTTGCTCGCGGCGTCGTAGTAGAGCAGGAAGCAGTCGCCGCCGATGCCTGTGGAGCAGGGCTCGGTGAGGTTGAGCGTCGCTGCGACAGCGATGGCGGCGTCGACGGCGTTGCCGCCCTGCTTGAGGATGCGCAGCCCGATCTCTGTGGCCAATGGCTGGGAGCTCGCGACCATGCCGTGGCGCGCATACACTGGCGAGCGCGTGCCGATCGCGACCATTGCAACTTCGAGAGGGAGAGGGAGGAGGACGAGGAGGCGCTAAGAGCTGTGGACTCCGTGGCGATTCGAAGCGGCGAGAAGCAGAATGGCGCGAAAGAAGCTGGCGGAGTCGCGAGGCGCACACAGCACCCGATGACATCCGACACTCATCGACATTAACGTACTTTGCCACGTGAGTCCATCCTCATTGATGCGTGTCAACAGCTGACTGAAAGCGAGCGAGCGATAAAGAAGGGATCGGGCTTAGTCGTACAGTAGCTGCGCTGCTAAGTAACTCACCTTGGAAGTACAAATGAAAGACCGTTGAAGGAACATACAAAAACGTATTCCCTTTCATTTTCGATCCGCCACGAATCTGCTTCCACTTGCAATGAAAGCCAGATTGGTCTTTCAAAGAGCCTCGATATTATTATAATTTTCTCAATTTGCTTCAAATCAGCCGTTTCTTCAACGCGCTTCCATCTGTAAAAGGCTCGAACATTTGAAAATCTGATCCAATTTTGCTTCCAGTTGGCAAACCGCGTAAATGAGTGGCAGCTCGAGTGCCCCTGCCGCGAAGAAGCCCCGCTCCGCCGTCTACGAGCGGTACCTGAACGTGAAAGCGTCGTCCGCGCCTTCAGACGACGAGCGCGAAGAGAGCGCATTTTTCCCGACTACCGCCGCCGCTTTGGTGCCGCCGACGCCTTCGAGCGCTGCCATGCAGGAGATCACCAACTCGACTGGTGCGTGCGTTTGCGGAGCTCTTAGTTGCGTTACGCGTGATGTGTAGTGACGACAGCGTCCGACCGTTGTGTACGCACACTATCGACCTGCGCGCTCCTCACGCTCGGGTGCGTTCGTTTATGTCGCGTGTGTGTGTCGACTAGATGAATTGGAGCTCGAGGCTGGGGAAGTGGTCAGTGCCCCTGTTTGCGATGAGAACCGCGACGCGAACGCCGCCAGTTCAAAGCCGCCGTCGCTGTCTGGTGCGAAGCCCCAGCCGCAGCCCGAGTCCGAGCCTGAGCAGCCGACCGGTGCAGCGCCAGCGACAGTAGCGACCGCGGCTTTGAACGGCGGCCGTGACGACGGCACCGCTGCACTCTCGCTGCCTTCGGATCTGCCGCTAACTGCGCATGCTTCTGCTCTTGGCGGCGTGACTGCGGCGGCTGACGACTGCGACGTGGCTGCCACCGGACCGTCTGCTTCTGCTGATTCGACTGGTGATTCGACGGCCGAGAAGATGACGGCGGCACGTACTACGAGCTACCTGCTGCACATGCAGCAACAGAGCCAGAACCAGAACCGAGGCGAAGGACGAGGGCCGCCGGACCAGCCAGACTGGCAGCGGCGGTCGCCACCGAGTGGTCCTGGCGACCGGAGTCCGCCTCGTTTCGGCGGAGAGAGAGGACCACCGCCAATGATGATGGGAGGAGGAGGAGGGAGAGGCCCGATGGGGTCGCCTCGTCGCGACGGACCACCACCCATGAACCCGAACGGCCGTGGCCGCAGTCGCAGTCGCAGTCGCAGTCGCAGCCCACCACGCAATGGACCACCCGACAGGCCGTTCCGAGGCGGACCGCCACCACCGCCTGGCCAGCTGTCACCACGCAACGGAGGCGCGGTTGGTGGTCCACGAGGACCGAGTCCTCCTCCAGGTCGAGGTGGGCCACCACCTCCGCCAATGGGCCACGACTTTCGCGGTCGCAGCCCGCCACGCCACCCGATGGGCTTCAACAACAACAATGGCCCAGGCGGTCCTCGCCGCAGTCGCAGCCGCAGTCCTCCACGCAACATCAACCACAACGGCCCGCCAGGCTACCGACGGAATAGCCCTGGAGCCATGGGGCGATTCAACGGCGGCGGCCCAGGAAACGACAGTCGCGGCCGCAGCCCACCGCGCGGCAGCCCAAGACGCTTGGGTGGTCCTCAAGGCGGCAGCCCAAGACACTTCGGAGGACGTCCCGGAAGCCCAGGAAGGGGGTTTGGCGGACCCGGCGGACAAGGAGGACGACCGCGCAGTCCGGTACGCGGCCGTCCCTGGAGCCCAGGCGGACCAGGGGGTCGTCCTGGCAGCCCACCACGCTACAACAACCATCACGGCGGTCCAGGCGGCTTCGGTGGCCCCGGAGGTCGACGAGGCAGCCCTCTTCGCCATAACAATCATCATGGCGGACCAGGCGGCCCAGGAGGACGACCAGACAGCCCACCACGTGGCCGTCCATGGAGCCCCGGCGGCCGTCGTGGCCCTGGACCAGGAGGACGACCAGACAGCCCACCGCGTGGTCAGCCATGG
>JAASFJ010000163.1:0-35952 GCA_023333755.1 Globisporangium uncinulatum | reverse complement strand
GGCAGCTTGAGGAAAATCCGGCGGGTGGGTGGGAAGGGAGACCCATGACCAGCGATCAAACCCGACCCGGAGCTACTTGGGGTCGCTAATCACCATGAGGGACACACAAACACAATCCATAGCGAAGACCAAGCAACCGTGAGCAACCGCAAGCACACGCCATGATTGAGAAGGCCCAGCAGTTCAGCACACCAACCGAGGCGCTGCACGCAGCCCAGGACCACGCCCATGCCGAGAAGAAGAGTTTACGCGTGAAGGGCCTAGGTGGCTCGCACAAATTCGTCGCATGCGCCAGCCCCGAGTGCAGCTTCACCGTCGACTTCTACAAGCGAAAGGACTGCAAGAAGCAGGACGGCGAGCATGCATGGTTTGTGTCATCGCGCGAGCTCTCCCACATCAGCTGCATCGCTCAGACGAAGCCCACGCTCAGGCAGGTAACGGAGATAGCCGCTGCCTAGAACAAGCGAATGGGAGAGTACAACGTCGCGGCCTCGACGTCCGACATCCTGTACGTCCCAGCAACGAACACAGTTCCACAACTGACATGCTGAGTCACAGACAGCGACAAGTCGTGTTCGTGTGTATACACGGATCAGTGGCGCATACGTTGTCGTCATCATCTTGCGGCACTGCATCACCTTCGGAGAATGGCAGAGGTTTGGAGGGCGTTTGGCGACGAGTACCTCGTCGCGAGTTACGCGTGTGCGTTCGATGGCGCGAGCGTGCAATTTTCACTGGGTCAGAGGTCAGCGGAGACCCAATACTGCTGTCCGCTTCTTTCGTTCGCCGCGCTGGAAGGCCGGTCAAGCGCCGTTTCCATAGCAGCGGTGGGACGGCCAGGGAAAAGTATTCAAGTGCAGCAAGTGCTCCAAAAGTGGCCACAACAGTCATTCTTGCGGGATGACATTCGTCTAAGTTGAGCGGTACCCCTCACGATCAATACGCTGGTGGGTGCATCGAATGTAGTAGCGATCGCTTTCACTCATGCGTCAGCATTCTGGCTCAAGGGAACTACTGTCCCTCTCGATCAATACTATTCGGTCAGCTCCAAGGTTGCATATGAACTACTCGACTCGGATTGGCGCTGGAGTGCTTGCGTCGGCAGTCTGCCCTTCGCAAATTCTAACTTTCTCGATCAATACAGTGCTGCGATCACCAAACGTATGTGCTATTGGCTGGAATCAGTTCGACACTCGTGGTGGTGCGTCGGGTACTTTCAGGAGCTGGAAGGGAAGTTGGTTCAGTGAACTGAAAGGTCGTTCGTTGAGCTTGTAAGCTTACGTTAGATTATGTTCTCATTGCGTACACCTCGTCATACAAACGTTGCGTTCCTCTCACAAACCTACACTAATCACAGCCATCCTCAGATCCGCCACGGCACTTGTCAGAGCCATACTTGCACTCGAACTACTGTTGTCCGTAGTCAACAATGATCTCGGACCCGCAGTGAATGCTGAGAACCACTAGCATGATGGCATGCATGTTCTTGCGATTCTCGACTTGGAAGAAGTGGCAGTCGGAGTCGCACGAGTGGTTGATAATGCACGCCGTGCCATCACAGTCCCGCGCATCGATAAACGCAGTCGCTCTGTTCGTGTTGCCTCTTGTAGCTGTAGCGCGTAACCGCTGCTTGGCTGCACCTCCTTCATGAAGTCGTGCAATGTGAGCAGGCCACAGTACTCAGCAATGGTCGTGCCTGCGGCGATGTCTTCGGTTGCGGAGATACCAAGGCCGTGTCGACTCACTGCAAGGCAGATCCCATCTGTCTTGTGGAGCCCGGTTTTCGTATGACCTCCCAATCCGACAGGTTCTCGAAGTACAGTAGTCCCCTGATGCAGCGCTTGGACACAGGTCCCTTCGACATTGCCCGCCACATCCACACCAATCCGTCCCACTGATGTCTTCGAAGGAAATGGCGTTGGGATTCTCCGAGCGCTCCAAGCGCAGGACAACATCCGGCCACAACGCGCTCTGCAGTAGTTAGAGCTGCTGCCCTCCTCGGCTCCGTCACACCCACTCGCGACCTCGTCGTCGCTGTCGCATCGCTAGTAGTCGTCGATCGTCGCTCGCCTCTGCTATCAAGTCAACAACATCTGCAGTTGCTGCAAATGAGGCGAGTATGGCATCGCGGAGTCGTGCGTAGTCCTGCATGCCTCGTGGCTGTATACCCGGTGCGAGGTAGATGCGCTTGGACTCGCGGATACTCGCTCTCGCGTTAATTTTGCGGTGCTTCAGCGACTTCGAAACCGGTCACGGGTTGTTCTTTGCCTTTACAGTCTTGCCATTGACTTCGCCTTCAGCGTACGTAGCCACTTGCTTGGCTGCGCGCTTCAGTGTCCCTCTCGGTTGATACGCGCCACTGCTCGCTGCCCGCTGTCGCCGACCAAGCCTCCTTGCTTGTTGTGTCCGTTGGTGTGTCGGATTTGATTTGGTTGGCTCTTTGATTGGCGTCTAAGTTGCGTTTGAGTTGCGTTCCACACGCTGTGCCACAAACGCTACTTTTGGCTTATGAGTGGCCCAAGTAGGCTGGAAAATGTCGAAACTGATTGTCATTTCACTGGTCCCAAGTAAGCAGGATTTGTCTGTTTTTATTGGTTTTGTCACTTGGCACCGCCAGTATGCTTGTTTTGTCATTTACCCAATTATATCGCGCGAGGCGAGCATCAATGTGGCGTCGATGGCATCACGGCGTGCTTCTTGAGCAAACAGAAGCAGCAAACAATCAAGAAGGCCTGGTTCGCTCGCAATGAATTGGTCAAGTCAAAAGGGCAACACGAAAGCACGAAAATGGCTCGATTTCGAATGCGTTCGCACGCACAAAAGATGAATCGAATGCTGACTTGCGGTTTGTATGGTGCGTGGTTCGAGAACCAGAATGCAAAGGGGAGTGCATCCATCATCCAGCCCTAGCCCTGACCGGCACGTCGGACTGTTTTTCGCAGGCACTGGGCTTTTCGAAGCAAGCTTACAAACTCGAACATCTCATGTCGAATCCGCACGTTCAACCCATTGCGCAAGGGAGAATCGCGAGTTCTTCAAGCGTGCTAGTGAAAAAAGCCAGGAGGCATGCTTTCTCGCGACAGAAGCACGCCTGCGAATACTGTACCATACGCCGCTTGCGATTTCTCATGCCGACTGCAAACGATACCAGCGCGAACACGAACACCATGCATCGAACCTTGCTTGGCGAGCGTCTTGCCAACATTGGTCGCATTTGTGCAGGTCTCTCTTCTTTGACGCACAATGCGCCACCAACGCGTAACATGCAACCCCAAACTGTGCCTTTTCAAACTGGTAAGCAACGCAGCCAAAATGGCCAGTTCGGCGCGATCCGCGACGTGGCGCATCCCCCTCCACCACCATTGGTGATCCATCCGTCCATTCAAATCCGCGCTTGCTCCGGTAAAGTGCGATTTGCCCGATTTCGTGCACAAACTGGATTGGCTTGGGCCGCCAGCGCCGGCGCTCGCTCGGCTGTTCCTCCAAATGCTGTGTGGGCGAACAAAGCAAAGCAACATTCTTCGTGCGAGGCTCACTCACCTGGCCCTTGTGCGAAGATGACGATTTCAGCGAATGTCCGCAAGGAGCTGTTCGAGATGACCTCCTCCGAGGGGAAGCTGATTCGTATCAAGCCGACCGAGGCGAAGGCCGGCACGACCGTGTACTCGTCCAAGCAGGCGCAGCCGCTCAAGATGTGGACGCAAGAGGAGCACGAACGCTTCCTCGAGGCCATGGAGAAGTACCCCGCGGGGCCGTGGAAAGTCATTGCGTCGTTCATTGGCTCAAAAACAACGCGCCAGACCATGACGCACGCGCAAAAGTACCGGCAAAAGATCAGTCGCTGGCGCCGTGGGTTGCGTCACAAAGGCCGGAAGCAGGTGCCCGACGCCGCGTCGTCGAGCGCTGCGAGCTGCAGCGGCGACGACGACGTTATGGACGACTACAGTGCGAAAGAGAACCTCTTCCGCGCGATCGAGTACATGTCTGGCGATGACAGCCGGTACAGCAGTCCCGTGCGTGCGCTCCCGTCGCTCGCATCGTACAGCGCTGGCGGTGGCAATAGTAGCGAGCTCTTTAAGCTCGCCGAGCTCGCGTCGTTTGAGGTCATGAAGCAGGAGCCGCCGCACTCGCCTGTCCACGATCCGTATGCGGTTAAAGACCACCAGTTGCCGTCGTCGTCGTTTGGCTATGACGCGCACGAGCAGCAGAGTCACAAGCTCCCGAAGCTCGAGTTCCGTCCGAGTCGCGAGTGGTGCACGCGCAAGACAGAGATCAAGCTGAGCCCACTGCGTGGCGTGGACGGCAAAGTGCTGACTGCAGCCACGGGCGTGAGCTTCATGAACGCGCAGAACCGGATCGACTTGCGCTCACTCGCGGCCGGCGCCCAGGCGATGGACTGTTCGGACGACGAAGCGCTGCTTGCGTTCCGGCTACCACCGCTCAATATGGCGACTGGGCACCAAGGGAGCGCATTCTCGATCCCCCCCCTCCGCTCGAAGATTGACCCGAGCGTGTTTGGTCACGCGCAGTTTGCGACCAACTAAGGAGCGACGGTCGCTAAGAGAGAGAGAGAGGAGACGTGGGTCAGGAGAAGGAGAAGAGGGGGAGGGGAAGAGATGGAGCGACGGCGACGGCCACAGTGTCGAGCGGACGGTGTTGGTGTTGTTATGTGTGTGAAGAAGACGCGAGCGAACGAGAGAGAGAGAGAGAGAAGACCGTGCGCAATGGAACGCGCGGCAGCTCTCTACGACGACGGCCGACAGCAAAGAGAGCACGAAGAGGAGAGGAAGAGGAAGGAGGAGACAGCAAGACCAATAGGATCGCACTGTTGGGAAGAAGCACGCGAGTTTGTTCTTCTTCTTCTTCTTCATTGTGACCAGCGACTGAATGACTACTGCTACTGGCGTTTGATGCGCATCAACTGGCTCGTTCGGAACGCGAACAGGCGCGCCTGTTCGTGTGGAGCCACCGCATCTGATTGTTCATTGTCGCTCATACAGTATGCAAGTATTGACCTGGACATGTTGCTCGATCTCCAACAGCTTGGAGTTTGGGTCGAGATCGCGGAGAAGCTCACTTGGTGGCCTGAGACTTGGTGCACTTTGATCTTCAGGCACATGAAGTTTTGCAGCATTTCGCAGCAGCCTGGTGATGACATCGCGGCAGCCGCTCGGTTCCTCACTTGAGTCGAATCAATCGCACGCGCCACTCGATCCATGTGATCGACCAAGTCTTCCTCTTCCGTTGGTCTTCACAGCGTGGTGTTGACTTGCAACACAGCAGCCTCTGAGGCAAGCAGCTCAGGACGCAATGGTCTTCAACTCTGCTTGGTCTTCACTTCAAATGTAGCCATGTTACATCCTCTTTATTAAGCAGTATACCTCTTCAAACGCATGCAAATCAAGCATCTGAATGGAATTCTACACTGCTTACCTATAGCACACCCTGCACAAAACCATCGCCTGACCTCTGCTATTCGCTGATCCATTCTCAACTGGTACTGGTCTTCCAATCACCAACTTCACTTTGCTGTTGATGGACAAGTTCAACCGCGCCACCACCAAAACCGTTCAGGCTCAAGAGCTCAAGGCGAACATGGCAGCCACGAGCCTCCATTCCGCATTCTCCCTCATCGCGAGCAACACGAAGAAGTTGAAGTGACACACACTCTCTCGCCCACTCAATCCAAGTCAAATCAATCCACACAATACGAACAACAATGTCGTCCCCGTCGAAGAAGGTCCAGCTCGTGGGCTTCAAGAACTTTGTGCGCCATAACCCCATGAGCGACCGCTTCGACGTGCGCCACTTCCACCACGTCGAGTTCTACTGCGGCGACGCGACGAACACGAGCAAGCGCTTCCAGTGGGGCCTCGGCCTCAACCTCGTCGCCAAGTCGGACCAGAGCACGGGGAACCACGAAGGCGCGAGCTACGTCACGCAGAGCAACGACGTCACGATCGTCTTTACAGCGCCGTACGCGCTCGAGACGGAGAAGGACGCCGCCGCGACGTTCCCGCTCCCAGGCTTTGACATGGTGCGTTGTATATTGTATACCATGTATACATATAGCACCGACAGGCTGACTCACGCTGTCGTGACGTTCCTCCATTGCAGGAATTTGCGCACAAGTTCACGCAGAAGCACGGGCTCGCGATCCGTGCGCTCGGTCTCGCAGTCGGAGACGCGAAAGAAGCGTACGACGCGTCTGTGAAGAACGGCGCTGTCGGCGTGCTCGAGCCCAAGACACTGACTGACAAAGCGAGCGGCAAGAGCGCAGTTGTCGCGGAAGTGAAGCTGTACGGCGACGTGGTCATGCGCTTCGTCAGCGGCGACTTTGACGGCCCGTACCTCCCAGGCTACGACGCAGTTGAAGCGACTGGACCCGACGTACGTTGGCTTGTAGGACTGTGGTTCGCTAGGTGTGGTCCCAAGCACTCGACTCACACTCTGTGTGCGTGCACGTGGTGACATGACAGCTCGGTATCGGCATCCGCCGCTTCGACCACTGTGTCGGCAATGTCCCAAAGCTGATTGAAGCGGTCGAGTACGTCATGGGCTTCACGGGCTTCCACGAGTTCTCCGAGTTCACGGCCGAAGACGTTGGGACGCTCGACTCAGGGCTTAACAGTATGGTGCTCGCGAGCAACAACCAAATGGTGCTGATCCCCATGAACGAGCCGACGTTCGGGACGCCTCGGAAGAGCCAGATCCAGACGTACTTGGAGCAGAACGTCGGTCCAGGTCTCCAGCACATGGCGCTCAAAACGGACGACATCTTCCAGACGCTCGTGGAGATGCGCAAACGCAGCTTCCTAGGCGGCTTTGAGTTCATGCCACGCCCTGAGAAAGGCTACTACGAGCGCTTGCCAGCCCGGATCGGCACGGACCTGTCGCCCAAGCAGTACGCGCAGATCGAGGAGCTCGGACTGCTCGTGGACAGAGACGACCAAGGCATTCTGCTCCAGATCTTCACGAAGCCACTGGGCGATCGCCCGACTGTGTTCTTTGAGATCATTGAACGCGTCGGCTGCATGGCCGACATTTCGGGCCGGCTTGAGCAGGCAGCAGGCTGCGGCGGCTTTGGGAAGGGCAACTTCTCGGAGCTTTTCAAGTCCATCGAAGAGTACGAGAAGACCCTGAGCGTCTAGTGCGTCCACAGCTTGCACAACGGCAGTCTCGACTACCACCATCTATGTAAACACACTCACGAGCAGTGAGAAGGTCAAAAGAGTCCGGCTCCATTATACTTCTTGAGTCGTCTTCCTTCGTGGGTCCGACGGGCCGTTTGTCGTTTAAATGATGAAGAGACCGGTACGTTCGTGCACAATGAAGAGCACAGTGGCCACGAGCACAGTGATGCCGGCCGCGATCCACATTTTGTCCTGGCGCGCTTGCCACTTCAGTAGCAACAATTCCAAAGCCCAGCATCATCCAAAAACCACGACATAAGCCGTTAGCACCACGACTCACTCACACGGATACCACCAAGAACCACCAGTGCCGTGCCTGCAACGCCTTGAGCTGCTTGCGCACATCTGCGAGCCGCGACTGGACGCCGCCGAGCTCGTCGTGCGAGCTGCGCAGAGTCGAGCGGCCGTCGTCGAGCACTTTCGTGGCAGAGCTCATACGATCGATCTCCTGCGCCATCACCTGCCGCGTGCGCTTGAGCGCCGCTGTCACGTCCAGAGCCGAGCCCGCAGACGCCGCGCTGCACGTGACGCCATCACAACCCATCGTCAGTCACCACATACGCGTCCGCCAGACCAAAAACCACGATGAGCTCCGACAACACGCACTCGCTCTTGTCGCCATTGCGCTTGCTCATGAGCCCCGACCGCGCCTGCTCCAGTCGCTCGCGCTTGGCGCGTTGACTGTACGCCACTAGCAGCTGCGCACCGTCGCGAAAATGAGCTCCTTACCCCCCTCCAGTGGTTCTTCTAACCGCCCAGACAAACCACCCGTACCTTGCGCACGTTCACCACGTGGCGCTTCGCTTGACCCGCAAAGAACTTGACGCTGCGCGCGGTCTCCGCCGCCTCCGCCGGGTCCGTGAGCTCACTCGCAAACTCTTCGCCGGCACGCAACGCCGCCTGGAGCCCCTCGAGCGCGTCGTTGAAGCGCTCCTCGAGCGCCGCCTCCTCCGCCTCGGAGAACGTGAGCGCGCTTGCGACCTGTGCGTCGAGCGCCACGGACACGAAGCGCCACTGCTCCGTGAGCTCCCGGTCCGCGCGCTCGAGCACAATAAGCCGGTCGAGCTCTCCAGTCATGTTTTTCTCGCTTTGAGAGGCATGGGAGTTCTCAGGTTTTTCTTCTCTAATATTTACTATGGCATATTGAAATCAAGTTCATCGCAGTGGATTCACCCCGCCATATTGTGATGAACATCATCGTTGCGGCCGACTCGCCGCTCGGACAGTACTTGGCGAGTGAACACGCCGCCGATCTTCCAACACCACCACCTCGTCCTATTGCTGCTTCTCCACGTCCACATGACCTGCGGAGAGTAGTCTGGACGACGCGTGCGCGCGTGTCGATATCCTCGATGCGTCACAGTGCTGAGCAGACGGCAGTCGCGTGGCTCGCGACGCATCTCCCGCCTCCTCTCAACCTCCCGTGCGAATGAATGCGCTTCGCTGATAGTGTCGTGTCGACTCATGTTGGTTCATAACTGACGCCAATTGGTACTGATAGAGAGGAGCTAACGACGCTGCAAACGAGGCGGCGCTGGTGGTGGTCGACCCACGAGCAGCTCCTACTGCCTCTCGGACTCGCAGCTGCTGCTGTAACAACATGGAGTGACGCCGGCATCGCTGGGACTCGTGGACACACAGTAGTTGCACTAGCGATAGTCGGTGCTGTCCTCAGTATCGAACTGGTGCGTGTGGAGCTCTTAGTACGTCACTCAGCAGCAGACACACTCACCCACTCACCTCCCTCTGATACGTACTCGTAGGTGTACCAGCTGCTGCTATTGGCTCGCTGGTGGAAGGCCCGTCAGCTGCTCGCAGCCATCCACAGCTACGCAGAAGCCAAGGAAGCGTTCGAGGTGGGATCTGGACAGTGATTGGCTCGCTTGTACACTACGACCGGCGACCCTGACGCTGTGACGTGCAGCTAATGTACCAGACGAGCGTGGAGCTTGTGAAGAAAGCAGAGCTCGCAGCGAGAGGTTTTCACATTGGCGCGTTGCTGCCGCCAGTCGGACGGATCGAGCGTGTGACGCACTTGAAGTGCGGACGCTTGCGGCGTCAGCTACGAGCCGTCAATGAGCTCCTAACGCAGACAGCGACGCAGCTGCAGACGCGTGAGTCGTCTTTGTCGGCCGCACTTGGTGGAGCGAGTGTCGTCACCGACACGGATCCGACAAAGTCGACGACGGCAACAGAGGAGGACGCAAACGTCAGGCGACAGACGCCGTCGCTGCTCCTCTCTGCTCTGCTCAAGCGTCACGAGCTCGCGAACGTTGCACTTGAGGGATCGTTGCGCACACTCGTACTAGCGTGTGTGTCGGAGCAGCACGGGCGCCTGTCGGCTATCGACGTCCGCCCGACTCTCGACGTGCTCTTGAAGCACTTCCAGGACCTTAGGGCTGCTGTCGTTCAGTGGACGACAGCGTTGGATCGGTCAAACGACAGCCGCGACAGGCAACGGCTGACTGGCGGCCGAGACGACAGCCCGACAGCTGGGCTCGACGGACCCGTGTCGCGGGCGACAGCGACCCGCGACAGTGTGGCTGAACTCCAGCTTGGAGAGCTCCGGACAGCGTGCGAGACGCTCAAACACTTGGTCTTTGCTGCGCAACAGGACGCTGCGGGCGTCCCGACAGCAGCTGGTGTGTCGCGAGATGCGACGGTCGCACAGGCGCTGCTGGAGACCCGGGAGCTCATGCGGACGACGCTCGAGCGTCTCAACGTCACGTGGAGCGAGTACGACAAGGCAGTGGATGGCGCTGGCGATAGTGCGAGCGACTGTCGGAATCACGGCCCCAGCGACGCGACAAGCGACACAGAGGTGATAGTTGACGACGACGACAGCGCAGCTGACGCACGAGCGAAACGACAGCAGGAAGAGGACGAGGACGCGACAGGACGACGCGACGTCACGCTCGTTTTCACGGGCACGAGCACTGGCGAACGGGACTTTGACTTGAAAGCGATTGTGTCGCGACAGCAGAGCGCATCACCGACGCCGCAGTTCGTGCGGGAGCTTCAAGTGCGTCCGTTGCTGTCGCTGTCGCTGTCGCTGTCGATTGTGACTGGGAGTGAGAGTGGTATGTTAACCTGAGTGTGTCGGCTGTGTCGTTTGCTGGTGTCGTTTGTAGGACGTGCTTGCGGTGCGTGAAACGCACGCGCGCAACACAATGGAGATGAAGCAGATCGACCACGACGACGACCCGTCCCAAGGACCTTCTGAGGCTGCGGTGGTGGGGCCGACAGCCGCCGTTTTTAACGCACCAATGAGCGACGGAGGGCTGCATAGTGAGCTCCAGTCGCTTCTGCGCGTACAGCGAGCTGAGGTTTCTATCATTGAAGAGTTCTTTGATGGCGAAGACGGCCAGTGAGCCCAGCAGCTCCAGTCTCGCTGCACCTTGAGATGTTCGTATGTCAAGTTGAAGTGTGTTTCAGTTTAGTGTGGCAATCGTCTTGTTTCGGGCTCAAAACACCGGTTTTAGCGTTTAAAATGCGTAATCAGGACCCAAGTCATGGTTTTTGTTCATAAATAGCGTTCACCACTTTAAACCACGCACGGGTTCCCGCGAGAACACCATCACCTCATCAATCTCCGCCAGCCAAGCGAAGCGAAGGCAGAGAGAGTCCCGCCTGCTTGCTGGCCAAGAAGGCGAGACCAAAGCCACCAGTCGCCACCACCAGCCAGAGGCGGGTGAGTGGCCATGGTGCCCATGTTCCTCCAGCGCTACGTCCACGTGGTGCTGGACGCAGTGCTCGGGAGCTACGTAAAGAACATCGACCCAGACGCGCTCCAGATCAGCGTATGGAACGGGCAGCTCGAGGTCGCAGCCGTGGAGCTGCAGCCAGACGCGCTGCCGCTGCCGCCGGAGCTCCAGCTCGTCAAGGGCGTGCTCCGGCGACTCCGCATTGACCTGCCGTGGACGAACTTGGCGAGCGAGCCAATCCGAGTCGAAGTCGAAGACGTGAGCGTGTTACTCCACGTCCGAGACGCGAAAGCCAAAGACGCTAACGCCAGTGACGCCACTGGAGCGCCACTGAGCGACGATGAGCAGCGTAAAAAGACGCGTGAGACGCTCCGTCGCAAGCGTGCGACCATGGACGCGATCGAGAAAGCGACCCAGTTCAATGAACAGCCGTCCCAGTCGCACTCCCAGTCGAACTCCCAGAGCTGGACGCACAGTTTCTTCTTCAAGCTGCTGGTGAAAGCGCTCGACAATGTCCAGCTCCACGTCCAGCACTTGCACCTTCGGGTCGAAGACGCAGCCTCGAACACCGCTCAGCCGTACGCTGTCGGTCTTACGCTCGAGTCGCTCATTCTCAAGTCTGCCGACGCTGGTTGGAACTACACGCTGGTCGTCCGAGGTCCTGTCGATGGTACTGGTGCCACGATCCTCCGGAAGAAGCTCGAAGTGAACAAGTTTGGCGTCTACTGGTCGCTCCCACTCGTCCCGGTGCCAGTGTCGGCTCTCACAGACGCGCTCGCGTTCACGGACCTCATGCAGCAGAACGTCCGGTCCTCCGCCGACAGCTTAGCCGACAGCTCAGCGTCCCCAACTGTGCTCTTCCGGCCGCAGGACTTTGTTATCCACCCGCTCACCGTGTCGATGAAGCTCACAGTGAACGACGGCCACGCGAAGCTCCCACTGACGCACCAAGAGCTGAGTGACCGCGTGCTGTCGCGCCTTGGGACACCGTGGATGGTCGAGACGATCGACGCGATTGGCGACGCGGCCTGGCGCGACTTCCTCGCGGCCATGCCGAAGCTCGCTGGCGAGCGCAAGTACACGCTCGGGTTCGTCTTCTCAGAGGCCTGGAGTGTCGCCCGCGACCTCACGGACGAAGAAGACGCGACACCGTCGGTCGAGCAGTTCAAAGTCGCACTCGCGAGCTGTCTCCAGTGGTCGGCACCGGAAGTCGACCGCCTTACGCTCGCAATCGCAACGTACCGGGACGCTGTCGTGCACGTGATGGACGAGAAGAGCACGTACATTGACGCGAACGCAGTCGTCGACCAGGTCCGGCTTGCGATCACCCGGCCACAGTACTTGAGTGCACTCTCGCTCGTGTCATTCGTGACGGTGAAGCGCCGCCAAGCGCGGTACGTCCGCATCCGCCCGACACGCGTGCGTGTGACCGAGAACCCGACACTGTGGTGGCAGTACGCGATCACGGCCGTGCTCTTGGACGTCCGGGAGCGACTCGCTCGCGTCGACTGGGCGGCACTCCAGCGCGAGAAGGCCCAACGCAAGCGGTACATGGAGCTGTACACGCTGATAGCACACAGTGCGAGCCACGCAGCGTCGCTCGTGTCGGTTGACGTGAAGCGCTTGTCGAAAGACGCAGTTGTCGCAGCGCTGGACGAGATTGAGTACGCGATGGACGTGAAAGACCTGCTCCGGCTCCGACGGGCGGCACGGAGAGAGATGGACGAGAAGGAGCAGCAGGCGAAGCAGCGCCGACAGAAGAGTATGGGCGACACGGGTGCTGGAACGACAGCGACAGCGGTGCCGACAGCGACAGCGACAGCGAGCTCGAGTATCTGGTCGTACGCGTCGTGGTTGCGTGGATCGTCGGCCACGGGTGCTGCTGGCCAAGCAGCCGACAGTCTGTCGGCGGTCGACGACGTGCGTTGGAGCGACCAGGACACGAAGGACTTGTACGACGCCATCAACTTCCACCCGGAAGACGTCGGTGGCGACAGCGACAAGGCGGCCCAAGCGAGTCGAAAGAAGAACCACCAACCACAGCAGCCGAGCGAGAGCGACACGCTACCAGCGACAGCAGCGACAGTATCGACAGTGGCGTCCACGCAAGACCAGCAGCACATTTGGTACCGCTTCCAGCTCGGCTTGACACAAGCGAGCTTTGGGCTGTACAAGGACGTAGTGGATGCTCAAGTGCCTGTCGCGTCGTCTCCCAACAACGACAACGGCGACAACGGCAGCGACGCGAGTGGACAGTGGATGCCGCGACCGGCCTCGCCGTGCCTGCTGCTGGCGTCGCTCGACAATGTCGACGTGCAGTTCCTCGTGCGTCCGTCGTCGCTCGAGATGGGACTCCAAGTACGCGATGCGTTCTGCTGCCAAGCGCCGCCTGTCGTGTCGCCGCGTGTCGCAGACCTGCGGTCGCCTCGGGACTTCTTCCTCCAGCGCATGGACGTCGCGGACGTTGTGCGGTACCACCCTGTCGGCGCCAGAGAGAAGATTACGAGCGTGCGACTCCGCGAGTGCGAGAAAGAGCTGCCGCTCTTGAAGCTCCGCATCGAGTCGCGTCGCGAACAAGTCGACAGCGCTGTCGACCGCGACAACGACAACGACAGCGTCCGCGACACGGCTGTCACGACTGCTGTCGTCGCGACAGGCTCGCCGACAGTCTCACGGCTCCTCTGCATCTCGCTCGTGACGCAACCCATCATGTGCAACGTGAACCTCATGTACTTGCTCGACGTCTCAGCGTTCTTCTCCCGCCCACTCAACGTCGACCTCTCGGGCCTCGAACAGAGCGCGTGGAAGCGCGCACAGAGCCTCCAGCGGTACAGCGCCGCCCAGCTCCGTGACGCGCTCGCTCGCCGTACGCGTGTCGAGATGCAGCTCGACGTCATCTCGCCGCTCATCAACGTCGTCGAAGTGCATTCCGAGACTGTCGCAGACGCGTCGCCTCGCGTGAGTCTGCTCGTCTTCCTCGGCCACTTGCGTGCGAGCACGATCCACCCGTCGACCGACGCACTGTCGCCCAGTCTGAGCGAACGACAGGTCGTCACGAGCCCAGCGACGCACAGCCTGTACGACATTATCGAGTTTAGCATCTCAGGCATTGAAGTGCAGGTGTTCGAGGCGGCTGGAGCCGCACAGCCACTGTGGTTCATCGCCGGGAGCGACAGCGTGGGTGCGACGCCGTCGTCGTCGTGGAATTACTTGCTCGAGAAGACGTCGCTGTCGTTTAGCTTCCACATGAGTGTCGCCCCAGACGACCCGACACTCCCGCTCCTGAAGCTCTTTGGCGGCGTCGACAGTGTCCACTTGAACCTGTCGGCTGCGAACTTCCGGTCCCTGCTCCGTCTCCTCGGCTCCTTTGGCGAGAACTTGACGACGTACTCGAAGCGCAAGCTCCCTCGCCACAGTGCCGCGACGACAGGTGGGCTTCGTCCGACAGGGGCGAACAGACTCGGGCTGTCGCCGCCACTCGCGACGTACGGGTCGGATCCGACAAGCGGCGTCCACGCCTTCGCACCAGCACGGGAGATTCCTGGACGGCTCGTGAAGTCGTCGTCGTACTTTCTGTCGGCGCCAGTCCGGCCTGCTGACACGAAAGCCGGGAAGCCGGTCGTGTCGGACTCGACGTTGTACGCGTCGTTTGCGAAAGCGCTCGACCAAGAACGGGACCGAGCGCGTCGGAAAGAGATTGAAGACAAGGACTTGCTCAAGCTCTGGAAGCGCGTGATCTGCCAGCTCCAGTTTGGCGTCGGCGAGATCGTGCTGAAGCTCCAGATCCGAGACCAAGCGAGTTGTTCCGAGAAGCTCGTGGTCGTGCGTGCAGTCGACATTAGCACGCGGCTGAAGCTCCGCACGTTCGACCGTCGACTCGAGTTCGCACTTGGGACGTTCGCTGTCGAAGACATTCTACGGAGTAGTAGCGGCGACAGCAACGACAGTCCTGTCGTCGAGAGGAAGCGGTACTTGATGACTTCCGGCAGCGCCGACATGAACCCGGACGGCGGCTACACAGAACAGCGTCAAGCGGTCCCGGACCAGCCGCCACGGTCGTCGGAGCAGCTCATTCGTGTCGCGATCACGAGCATTGCGTCGGACGCCGAGCTGCCGAAAGACACGTTCTGGTGGCGACACATTACGTACGACCCTGTGCTCGTCGCGTCGGACGACCACTCGATCTGGCAAGACCCGCTCTTGACGCAGCTCTCGATCGACGCGAGTCTCCGAACGCTCACGATCAACTTGTACCAAGACACGGTCGCGGAGATGTTTGTCTTCTTCTTTGAGCGCGACGACAGCGTCGTGACGACACCTCGCGACGACGACGCTGTCGACAACGACGAAGAGACGACGGTGCATCACGGGAAGCCAGTGTCGATTCCGACCGCGCCTGTCGATCTGGACGAGTTGTCGCCGGCCGACGAGGATGCGAACGGAGGGACACTGACGCGAAAGTTCGGTGCGTGGGTCGCGACGTCGTTCCTCGAGAGCCTTCCAGGCAGCAGTCCTGAGCGACAGCCGACGACGACGAGTCCACTTGAATCGCCTGCGACAGAGGCTGCGACAGAGCTGGACGGATCGCCGGCCCGGATCCAGCTGCGACTCCACGTCGACGGACTGTCGTTGTTTCTGCACTTGGAAGAACGCCAGCGACAGGACGGCGTACCGTCTGCGTTCATGAGCTTGACGACCGAGAAGTTTTGCTGCTGTGTCCACAAGTACCCACTGTACCTCAGCGTCTTCTCGTACTTAACGTCGCTCAAGATCTGCGACGTGTCGCTGTCGGAGAAGCAGTTTCGTGAGATCATTTCACACGCGCCAATCATCCGCCCGAGTTCAGTCGACAGCGACAGAAACGACACTCGCACGAACGGCACTGTCGCACCAGGCCACATCCCGACGCTGGACGAGACACTGCGAGCAATCGACAACGTGCCTGCAGTCTTCTCGTGCGCGGCCCAGTTCTACGGCGCGCACAAGATCCAAGAGAACTGGCACCCCGGCTATGCGAACCGGTTCTCGGTCCGCTTAAAGTCGCCACGAATGCGCTTCCTCTACAGCTTTGTCGACGACTTGCGACGGTACTGGTTCGAAGGCGAGCTGCTGACAACGATTGTCGCTGTGCTCTTCCGTGACCGTGTCGACATGGTGTGGGAAGGCGACTTCGAAGGCGCGACACTGAGTGGCGGACTCGCATCGCTCCACGGCGATGCGAGTCCGGCGAGAGAGACGCGGTTCCTCGGCTCGGACGTCGTCTCCATGTTCCCGCTTGTCGACGTTCAGCTCACGGACGCAGTGCTCGAGATGCCGCCGCACCGTATGTCGTCGGAAGCGCTCGTCGTGCGCTTCGACAAGTGCCGCGTGAGCAACGAACACGTCCTCGCGTCCGTGCGTGAGATGGAGAACCGGATCGTCGCGAAAGTGCTGCTGAACTCGTCGCTCACACAGCTCACGCTCGATTTGACAACACTCCGGATCGTGTCGGTGATCTTGATGGAAGAACCGGGCGACAGCAGCAGTGGCTCGTGTGGCTTCGTGACGCAGAGTTTACTTGGATCGACCAACAGCCGCGTCTCGGTCGACTTTCGGACACGCACAGCTGTCAAGATCGACGTGACCATGTCGCCGCTCCGACTTGTATGCAACCAGAAACAGTACGCGTTCGTCCTCCGTGTGCCGTTCCAGAACATCCGTGAAAGCAGTCGGTACTACGCTGCGACACCGCGAAGCACCGACGCGAATGGACGACGCACGACGAGCGCAGCGACAGCGAACCACACGCGTCTCGGCTCGGACGCGCCTCAGAGCGTCATCTACGAAGAAGAGTACGCGTCCGAGCTCGACGACGACGACGAAGAAGACGAGCGACACGTGCTCTTGAGTGTCGCAGTCCCTGAAATCTCGATGGAGATGCTCCAGGGTCACGACGGGTACCACCCGACCGTGAGCGGCGACATTTCCATGGCCGAGAAGGACAAGACGAACCAGGGCTCGATCTGTGTCCTCGATGTCACGGCGTACTATGGACGTGCCGACTACTGCGTCACGACTGGCCAGCTCGTCCTTGACGCCGAGATCGACGGCGTCCACATTCGCGACTCGCGACGCCACTCGCACATCTCGACGCCGTACCGCGACGTTGTTGTGTTTGAGCGCGGACGCGACAGCGGGAGCCGTGCCAAGTCCGTGTCGCTCCACTTTGTGCGCGCGACAGAAGTCGTCGAACTCGACAGCATTGGCATCGACGCGTCGTTCCTCTCGTCGTCGATGCGGTCGACGCCGTCGGCCCCAGCGTCGCCGTCGCCGTATTCGGACGCAGCAGCGACGACAGCTCCGCGTTCGCCCAGCGACGTGTACCGGAAAGCGCGGACCCGCACGCGGAGTCCGATTCGGACGCTGAACTCGCGTGCGCTCTTCATGTTTGCGAGTCCAGCGAAACCGTCACGTCGACGGAAAGAGTCACTCAACTCGGTCTTCTCGCACCGGTCGCGCTCATCGACGCACACGAGCCAACCGAGCGGCGACGGCCTGTCGGGCCAGTCGACAACCACGTCGTCGGGCAACGTTGGCACAGAGACGCGTATGGACGTGATCCTCGACGTCGTGGGCTTCCGTGTGATTCCGTCCAACATTTACTGCGACGTGCTGCGGTTCCTCGACGTGTCGCGGGCGTGGGGACCTGGTGAGAGCGCTGAAGCGTACGCGCCTACGCGACCGAGTGGTCCCGACGCTGTCGTCTCGGGTGTCGCGTCGACTGCGACGCTGTCGGCTGTCGCGGACGACGAGGAGGAGGAAGAGCGGGTCGTGTACCGGAAACTTGGGCTGCAGCTGACCCTCGGTCCGTCGGCGTTGCTGCTCGTAGAAGACCCGACGAAAGACAAGTCCCGGGCTCTGATGCTGTCGTGGGAAGCGGCGATCTCGCTCGAGTTCCTCCGACAAGTGAATGGCGCACAAACGGAAGACGAAGAGGAAGAGAAGCTGCCGAGCCAGAGCCACAACCAGTTGAAGCTCCGCACGCACATCAACAACATCCACGCGACGTCGCGGATCCCCGACGACAGCATCTGGGCCGGCGCGAACGTGTTCAACGCAGCGACCGCCGATTGCTTGAAACCGATCGACTTGGAGCTCGTCCTCCACGTCGACCTCGTCTCGCAGTTCCTGCGCTTTCGGACCAAGTTTGACCGTGTGATGGAGCTCCGGTTCGGGTACTTGGACTTCTGCACCGCTGTCGCTGCGCTCGAGCACATCCTCGCGAGTCCGTGGGCGGACGCGACAAGTGACAGTCTCGACACTGCGAAGCCGAGGAAGCGGACGTCGTCGGGCTCGTCGTCGCTCCTGTCGGGCGGCACTGGCGACGCCGACACTGAGTTTCCTGACCGCACCGGCTCGACAGCGTCGCTCCGTAGTCTCTCAATCCGGAGCTACTCGAGCAGCTCGTCGCCGCCGCTCAAGCCGCTCAGTGGTGGTGGCGACCGTGGCAACCCGGCGTTGTACGGCCAGACGCTCGTCCACCTCGTGTCGACGAGCGTGCGCGGCCGTCTCCAGTCGCGGCCTGTCGTTGGGTTCTACTACTCGCCGTGGCGCAAGCGGTACCTCGTGCTGCCGTACACGTCGCAAGAGCGAAGCCTCGTCGAGGCCGTGGCGTTCCGGATCCTCCCAGCGCCTGGGAGTCGACGTGTCGTTGGCGATCAAGTGTATTACGGCGACCGGATCGTCCTGGAAGCTGTGGCCGCCCCCGACACGTCGACTGCTCTCGCGATCAAAGACGGGAAGGACGTGTCGCCATTGTCGTCGTCGGCGTCATCGCTGATCTGTAAGTACGACCAGCTGGGTGCGAACGGGTACTTGGGTCCCGACGGTAGTGCCGGGGCATTCGAAACGACGATCTGGAAGCACGGGAGCTCCATGTTCAACTCGGACCGGAGCGTGATCTACGACAAGGACCTCGTCGTGCTTGAAGAGCTTACGCTCAACCGCGCGTTCAACAAAGTCCGCAGCAGCAGCACGGCCCGGAAGCCGACTGGCGGACTCACCAAGACGAGCAAAGCCGAGAGCGACGCCGCCACCAGTGCGACAGCCGGCGAGAGCGGCGGGTACCTCATGTTTAACGGTGTCGGCGACGCGCCGGTGCCGTTTGCGCTCTCGATCGTCGCCGGCAACGCGTGGGGACCGACAACGACAGCGGACGACACCGTCGACGTCGACGCGACAGACGACAGGACGCCACTAACTGAAACAATGCGTCCCGAGCCAGTGAAGCCAGCGCCGCTCGCGCTCCTCCAGCACCTCAAGATCCTCGAGTTTACGCTCCCAGGCGTGAACGCGACGGTCGTGAACGACTTCCACAACATGCTCCTCCCGCTCTTGCACGTCCGTGTCGCGATGCTCCACGCGGACGTGCGTGGGCGTTTCGACGACAAGTTTACTGCGCTCGCGAGTCTCCGGTTCGGCGTCCAAGCGTACAACTCGCAGCTCGCCGTGTGGGAGCCGGTCGTCGAAGACTTTGACGTGAACATGGCGTACCACGGCCGTGGTGGCGTCCTGTGTGAGTTCTGCCAGTCAGAACGCCACGACGTGTCGCCGACAGGGGCAGCACTTCGATGCGACGGCATCCCCAAGTGCCTCTTCCGCTCGTCGCGGACTGACGTGTTTGCCGACGCTGTCGTCCACGCGTGGGAGTCGAAGCACTTTATCGCACGCGAGCTCCTCACCCAAGCCGACGACGACTCGGCCAAGCACGCCAACACGTTCTTGCTCGTGATCAAGAAGGACGTGAACGTCAACGTGTCGCGCAACGTCATCAACGTGCTCCTCCACTTCCAAGCGCTCGTCTCGAAAGCTGCGGCGAGTGCTGACGACACGCTCCCGACACGGCTCGGACCGTTCATCTACGTCGACAACCAGTCGGGCATCCCGTTTCTCGTCGCGACACACTCGTCGTCCGCAGCGATCGCACCGCCGCCGTCCGGCGTGAACCCGTTCGCGCCGGCGTCGGAAAGCGGTTCGTTCGACGTCCCGACGCCAGTGCCAACGACAGGCGGTGTCGGCACAGACGACACTGGGCTGCTCCATCACGCCGAGACGTCGGCGTTCCAGAGCACTGCGTGGAGCCGTCGCCGGCTCTCGACCATGTTGAACGACATCTCGTCGTCCAGGACCCAGTGGCGCAAAGTGAACAGCGGCGAGCGCATCGCGACCGACATTGTCGCGCACGAGACGCCTGCAGGGTCCGTGACATCGCCGCTCCGACGCCTCTTGTGGCTCAAACCGCAGTCGGAAGTGCGTTTGACACCGTCGTCGTCGTCCGGGAAAGCGATCCCTGTCCCAATCGGGTACTCGAACCGGAGTTACTTATACCTCGAGAGCAACAACGGCGCGACGGACGTGTGGCACGGCGAGAGCGTCATCTGTGAGACGGTCGCCGAGCAAGGGACGCTCGTGCTCCGACTACGTGGGAAAGTCCAGCTGAAGAACTACTTGGCAGTCCCAATCGAAGTGCGGTACAACGACGTGCGGACAGAAGTGGTGCCGCCAGGCGGTCTCACAGCGCACTACGTCCCGATCCAGTTCCTCGCGACTGGGACGATCTCGTTCTGTCCGCTGTTGCACAACGGTGAGCTCCAGCGGTCAGCACCGCTGTCGATCGCGTCGCTGCTCCAAGCGAACCCGACAAAGCCAGCGAAGCGCGGCCACCACCGACAGCAGATTGGCGCGCTCGAGCGCCGCCAAGCGCTCACGTTCTACTGGGACGCCCACCCGAATGCCGAGCGGTCTCGGTTTGTCACGGCTGGTAGTCCTGGCGACGTCGACTTTACCCGTATCCCGCTCCCGCCGTTCCAGCTCGTGCTCACGGCGACGCGCAAGTCGGAGCGCCACGAGACAATGATCTCGCTTCGAGCGCCCATTGAGCTCGAGAACCTCGTGCCGTACGAGGTGTCGTTCCGCACAGCGTGTCTGGTACGTTGCTGTGGGTGGGTGGATGTGGCAGTCAGGACGACAGGTTGGCGCTCACACTGTCGCTTTCTCTGGTATGTACACGCGATAGAAATCGGAAGACGACGTGTCGTATGTCGAGAAGAACCCAGCGTCGTTCCCAGGGTCGCACGGGACGATTCCGTCGGGCCACTGTGCGCTCATCTCGGAGCTTGAGCTCCTCTCAGACGGGTTTAGCGACAGCGGCGCGTCAGTCGACGTGCCGTCGATTGTTGCGCTCAGTCTCGCGATCCCAGAAATCAACCTGTCGTCGTACTCGACTTGGTCGTCGCGACGGTTTGTGTACGGCTGCCACACGTTCTGTGAGCGGCTCGAGCTGTCGATGGGCGACAACGAGTCCCACGCGAGCAACAAGCTCACGATCTGCGTCGAAGTCGTGCAGCTCGAGAAGCTCCGGACGCGCACGTTGAACGCACTCTGTCCCGTCATCTGTCGCGTCTTCACTGAGTACTGGCTCCTGGACCGCACGTCGCTGTCGCTGTCGTTCTACACGGCGGACGGGTACCGCATCCCGTCGAACGACAACCTGTCGCTCGTCGCAGCCGACGCACCGAACGTGTCGCTGTCCGTCTTCTCGAGCGAGAGCACGCAGCACGTGTCCAAGATGAAGGTCGGGATCAAGACGAGCAGCGACCGCGAAGTCCGGTCCGACGCGTTCGACATTAGTGCTGTCGGCGTGCGTGGCCAGATCCTCGTGCCGACACAGCACAGCGAGTCGCGCACGCTCCTGTCGACGCTCCTGGACAGCCGGCTGCCTGCGACACGCACGACAACGTCGTCTTCGTTTGAGCAGTTTGAGTTTGGCGTCACGATCGAACAAGGACCGGGCAAGTTCACCCGCTCGAAAGTCGTGACGCTCGTCGCACGGTACTACTTTGTAAACACGTCGAGCCGGTTCGACATTCACGTGCGCCAAGAGCGGAGTCCGTCGACCGACGGGCTCCTCGTGTTGCCACCGAAAGCGAGCAAGTTCCTGCACTGGAGCGACTCGCGCTTGCCGTCCCGTGTCCAGATCCGTTTTGTGCAGCCTGGGACGTCGCCAACGAGCACGAACGGCGCCGCGTTCTCGCAGTGGAGCTCGCCGTTCGAGCTCTCGTCAGTCGGGAACTTTGTGCTGAAGCTCCAGAAAAACCTTGTGCCGGCGCCGTCGTACTTGCCGACGTGCTACGCGACCGTCGCAGCGCCGCCTGTCGCGAAAGACGCGCTGTCGATCGACGACGACGACCTTGTCGGCGACACGTACTGGCACGACGACGCGATCATCGAAGCCGAGCACATGATTGCCGGCGGGATGCAGCTCCACGTCGCCGTCGAGCTCCACGATCCGTCGTTCTTTGTGTACTTGGAGGAAGGCGCGTTCGATGCGCTCGTCCCGACACCGCAGCTCCACGCGCCGGCGACGCCACCGACAGCACGTACCGACGGGTTCGTGCCGTTCCAGATTAAGAACGAGTGCAGCGAGTACGAACTCGTCGTGTGGCAAAAGATGGTGCGGAAAGACGAGCGCGGCCACGTTGTCGTTGGGTACGAAGGCGGCGAACAGGTGCTGCCGTTCCACACGATCGACTACGTCCCGTACACGTTCTCGGCCGTCCCGACCGTGCTTGTTCAGGTCCAGAAAGTCGCGGGGCTCAAGCGCAAACACAAGAAGACGACGAGTCGCGACAAGTCTGTCGGCGCTAACGACACGTCGTCGTCGTCGTCGTTTGGACGGAGCATTGAAGCGGTCGTGGTCGCGACGTTTGAAGCGCAGCTGAACAAGCTCCACCGTCTCCCTACACTCGAAGTCGTCGACAGCGACAGCAAAGGGCGTCGTCGTCTCTGGGTCGAAGTGCTGCTCGACCATGCGACCAAGACGCTGCACGTGACTGACATGCTCCCAGGCGTGTCGGCCGAACACAAGCGACGGCGACGGTCGAGTCTCTTGCGCAGCTGGAAGCGCTACAACTCGTCGATTCTGTCGATTTCGCACGCGTTCGCGAGTCGCGTGCCGATGCTCAAGACGCCGTTCGGGGCGCCGACGCTCCCTGTCCCCAAGAAGAAGCAGGTGCGCTTTGTCGAAGCGAAGCACTCAGACGACGACGACGACAACGACAGCGACAATGAAGAGAAGGCGAGCGAGAGCAGCGGAGGAGGCATCTCGGAGGCGTTCGAGGCGTCGGAACAGACGTCCCAGTCGAGCGAAGAAGAGTCGGCGTCGTTGTCGTCGCCTTTGAGTGCTGCCGCTGTGTCGGCGTCGGCGACACTGCCGTCGTCGTCGTGTGTCGTGCTGTGCGCCAAGATCGTGGACGTCATGTACCTCGAGGAGCTGATGAAGAAGCGCGGCCGGAGCGACTTGAAAGCGTGCCAGCCGTTCTTGTACGCCCACCTCAAGAGCGGCAGTGCCAGTGCTGGGACACGTACGAAGCTCGTGCCGCAGACTGCCGCTGTGTTCCCACGCTGGCTGCCGTCGCACGACGCGGTGTCACTCCTGAGTCTCACGATCGACGGCGCCGACGACAGGGAGTCGTCATCCGGACCGTTACTGTCGATCCAAGTGCGCGAATCCGACAAGCTGTTGTTTGGGTCGTCGCTTGTCGCGAGTGTCGAGATTCCGCTGCGTGCGTACCTGGCCGCGAGCAAGCCGACAACGACAACGACGACACTATTCCCAGACGTCTGCGAGTACCTCGTGCCGATCGACGTGCCAGTTGACGCCGGGAGCGAGGCGTTCGAAGAAGGGAACCGAGCGATGCTCAAGTTCCAGCTCTGCTGCCAGCACGTGGCGTCCAGAGCCGAGAGCGACAGTATGCTTCAAGAACTGAGAGCAGCGCTCACGGACTTTGCAATGAAGCGCGAGCTCGAGTACCTCGTGAGCTCCAAGACGCGTTTGAAAGTGCTGCTTGAAGCCGAGTCGGTGGACGTGACGACAGGCCGCGACAGTTTGTTCCCGAACCGCACGAAAGGAGCAAGTGCGCCGCTGTCGTCTGTTGCTGCGCCACCGTCGTCGTCGGAGCTGACTGCGAGCGCAATCGAAGAGCACGCGCGTCGGAGTCTGAGCACGCGTGGGTCGACAGTGTCGGTGACGACAGACGACACACAGAGCGACTTTGGCTCTGAGGACCTGAGCGACGAGAAGCGGCTGACTGCTGTGCTTGTCGGCGTGTCGAATCTCCAGATCCCCCCGAGTCTGCTCCACGCGAGCGTGCTCAAAGGCACGTCGAGCGACTACACGGACCCGAAAGTCTACTGCACGATCACGTACAAGGAGGCGACACGGTCGGCGGCGTCGTCGATCGCCAAGGCGGCGTCGTATCCGTCGTTTACCACGACAAGCAGCGACGACACCGCTGCATCGCCTGTGGCAGGACGCGACAAGCCCCAGGTCCGACTCGAGCAGGTCCGGACGCACGAGTTTGCGACAGGCCAGCCGTTAGGACTCGACCTCGTCTACAAGAGCGGCCGCGTGCTCGTCCAAGGCGTCACGTGCGACGGTCCGTGTGGCGCGCTCTTGTTGGACGGGAAAGTCCGGATCGGCGACACGATCGTCGGAGTGAACGGGAAGCCGATCGTGAACCTGCACCGCGAAGCGTCATTCGGAGTGATTGAGCGAGCGCTCCAAGTCGACGACGACAGTGTGGACAGCGACAAGCGGTCGCTGTCGCTGTCGTTCCTGTACCAGCCGACAGCGAAGCGCAGCACGTACTCGACAGCGTCGTCGTCGTCGTCGGGTAGTCGGAAGAGTGCGTCGCAGCTGCAGCTCGACGACGCGCGACAGAAGACGTTCGACGCCGAGTGGAACCGCCGCGTCGAGTTCACGGACGTGGGAAAGCACGAAGCGACAAACGACAGCGACCGCGTGCTCGTGCAAGTGTACTTGCGGAGCGGCACAGCCGACCACGGCCTGTCGAGTGCCCAGGAGCCGAGTGTCGTGCCGTTCCTCTACTTCTTTGGCGACGACCGGACGATGGACCACCTGGACCACAGCAAGCAGGACTCGCGCTTCGACGTGTTTCTCGCCGAGTGCTGGGTCCCGCTCCCGCCCAGCTCGACCGACGCGTTGCGTGCAGACGCCGACGTGCCGTTCTACGAGCGCATCTGTGCTCTGTACGCGCCCGACAAGGCGACTGGAGGCAACAGCGGCCTCGAGATGGTCGGCCAGCTCCGACTCGCGCTCAAGTGGGACCTCATCAACTCGGCAGCCGCGTCTCAGCACGCCGACGCGCTCCAGTTCTACTGCCAGCTCGAAGTCGCTCGCGTGTGTCTGTCAATTGTCGACGACGCGTCGAGTGCCACTGTGCTCGCTGGTGCGTCCCACAAGCCGCGTGAAGTGCTGTGCGTCTCGCTGTCGGACCAGCACGCGTCGGCTGGCGTGCAGCTGAGCTACGGACGCACGTCGAACGGCAAGCACGTTGTAAACGCACGCGTCGGTCACTTCCAAGTCGACAACCAGCTCCTCGAGACAGACTATCCTGTGATGCTGTCGCCGATTCGACTCGTCGACTACCAGCAGCTGCACCGTGGCGTCGTCCCAGACGCGTCGATGCGCGACAAGACCAGCAGCTCTGGCCCGATGCTCTTGCCGACGCTCCAGCTCATGAGCGTCTTTAGCGCCAAGCCGAACCTGCTCCAGTTTGAGTACATCTTTGGCCAGCTCCAGGAGCTCGAGATCAAGCTCGAAGACTCGCTCCTTGTCGCGCTCGCACAGGCGTTCAGCGGCGTCCAGTGGCCGACAACGACGAGCGACAGCACAGACCGTCGCGACAAGCACACACACGACCCGCAGCACATCGGTCCGTCGAACTTGGCGCTCCACTTGCTGGCGAAAGACTGGGCGTCGCGAGCGGCCGTCCTGTCGCGCAACACGTCCGCAGCGCTGAGCGGCGGCGGCAGTGGCGTGAACCGCAAGGTCTTGTTGCGCTGGCTCCTCCTCTGTCCCGTCAAGGTGAACGTGACGTTCACGAGCACAGCGGACCGGTCGCTCCTCCTGTCTCTGGTGCGTTAGCTTGCGAGTACACTACTAGGTATGGGTGGGTGTGGACGCTGACGTGACCTCGCTGGCTGTGTTATCTAGCTGTCGCCGGACCTGTACTCGGTCCTGAGCACGCTCATCAGTGCAGCAGCGGCGCTCGTGACGAACTTGGACCAAGCGCCGATCAAGATCCCCGAGTTCTACGTCGAGAACCTGCTCGAAACGACGCACACGCTCGCGTTCTACGCAATGCAGCACTACGTGCACCACGGCTTGCGGAGCTGGTACAACATCATGGGCTCAGTGGACTTTCTGGGCAATCCGATTGGACTCGTGAGTACGCTCGGGACGGGCGTGAAAGACTTCTTCTACACACCCGCACAGATGCTACTGGAAGACGAGAAGGGACTCCGTATTGCGAACCTCCGGACCGGCATGACGAAAGGCTCCAAGAGTCTGTTGCGCAACACGGCCGTCGGGATCTTCCACACGACGGGCAAGATCACTGAGACGCTTGGGAAAGGCATTGCGTTGCTCGCCATGGACGAGCAGTACAACGTCCAGCGCCAGCGCCAGTCATCGAAGCAGATCAAGAAGATCAGCGACCTCGGCGACGCGATCGCTGAAGGCAGCAAGGGACTCGCTGGCGGTGTCTGGGACGGCTTGAAAGGCGTCGTGGCGGCGCCCGTGCGAGGAGCGGAGCGAGACGGCGCGAGCGGCTTTGTGTTTGGTGTCGGGAAAGGCTTTGCAGGGTTGATTGTCAAGCCCACGGCGGGCTTCCTCGATCTCCTCACGAGCCTCTCACGGGGCGCCAAGACGAGCGCGGAAGCGATCGACGGCGCAAACAACGACTTGGCTGCTGTGACGCGGTTCCGACTGCCGCGTCGTGTCTGGTGCGTTGAATGGTGGGCTGAGAGGTGTGGGAATAACTGTGGTGGATAACTGGATGGTGACGTGTGGGTGTCTGTCGGCAGTTCGGACGGCGTGTTGGTGTCGTACTCGGAGGTGCGTACTGAGCTGTGGCGACAGTGGTGGCGTTAGGAGAGAGAGAGGGAGAGAGAACTGAGCTAACGACACGGTTGGTGGACTGTGGCTGAGCAGCGAGAGGCGACAGGAAATGCTTTGCTGCTGCTCACGGCGCTGGACGCGACAGACGAGTGCGTCGCCTGCTGGTACAAGCTCCAGTCCACGCCCAGGAGACACTCAACTGACATTGTCGACCTCTCTCTCTTGTCCATTCTAGGTATGTGTACCACGTGTACTACGGCCAAGAGCCACAGCGCGGCCTCGTGCTGCTCACCGACAAGCGCGTCTTGTGCCTGAGCGCGACGAGCGGCCAGAAGCTCTGGGAAGTCGCACTCGACTCGACGTTGCACGTGACCGCCGTCGGTCGGACTGTCACAGTGAAGCAGCAAGCATCGTCGCACAAGACGTACAGTGTCGAGTGCGGCGACGACGTCGCAGCGACGAACTTTCGGGTCGCCGTCGACTCGGCCCGTGTCGACTTGTCGGCGACACGGTACTTGCTGCTGAACCTCGAGAAGAGTCAGGACGAGGCCCGGACTGGCGGTGTCGGCGGCCGTGCCGGTGAAGAAGAGCGGTCGGACCTGCACTTGCTCATGGAGAACGTCCAAGACACGATGGTGACTGGGCTCAAGCCGCAGGACCTGCGCGCCCAGCCGCTGCGGTCTGTGCGTGTCGAGCTGTGCCACCTCGAGAACAAGGACGCGCACGCACAAGTCCCGGGTCGCGCGATCATATCCTCCTCCACTGGCCTCTTGTCGTGTGGTGTGGTGGTCGCTCTCTCCCACCCTTGTCGCGACGTGGTGTCCTTGACCCCTCCCTTCGGTCTCGTTCTTCTTCTCTTTCTTCTTTGTTCGTGCACGACAGGCTCCTGTCGTTCACCGTGTTCCAGCTCCAGGTCTACGGCGGGCCGTACCAGTGGACCGTGTTCCGTCGGTTCAGTGAGTTCCGCGACCTGCTCGCTGAGCTCCAGGACGCGGGCGTTGCGCTGGACGCGTTGCCGCCTCTGCCGCCCCGCACGTTCCTCCCCAGCACCCGCGATTCCGTGGTGCGTGTCGGAAGCTGCCGAGCGTGTGCTGGGCTTAAGGTGGACGTGCTGACCACCTATTGACTGTACCTACTTGACTGTCATCTGCATATCTTCAGGCCAAGTCGCGTCAGGACGCGCTCAGCATGCTGCTTCAAGCTGCGATCATGCACTCGACGATCAGCCGGAGTCCGTTGACGCTCGAGTTCCTGACCCGCGAAGCACAGGAAGTGCGTATCAGTCTCCCGCCGCTGTCACCTACTGCAGCAGCAGGCCATCACGACGCGTCCCAGCGTGGCGAGGACTCGTCGTGAGTTCCGATGAGCTTGGGTGGTCAGTGCGCGATCGATCGCTTCAGCCAGCCAGCCATCACGAAGGTGGTCAGCCAGTCCAGTCTGCCACGTGCCGTTGTTCTTCTCAGTCAGTCTCCCGACACGGGAGATGTTTATGCCGTGTGCACGTAGTGGGTTCATCCATATACTTTCGATGTTGGTAGTTCGTTCATACAGAGCGCACGTGATGCATGAAGTGCGAGTTGGTCGTTCCGTTTGGAGGTGGATATTGTGGCTGCTAGTGATGAGGACAGGCACTGATCACTCGTGGCTGCTGCCTCTTGGGCGTCGACAGTCAGTCGAGAGAGAGCCGGAAGTACATCGCGGTTTCTTGACTGCGTGGGTGTCACTGGCACCACCTCCCTCCCTCTGACAGCATAACATTGTCACAAGACTCACGAGAGCAACCGCCACTGTTGGCGACTAGCGACTGGCGCAGCGGATGGACGCCTGCTTGATTGGCTCTCCCACCCTAAGCGTTTGCTCTCACTGGGCTCACTTGGCCAGGTCCTGGGTCCTGGGTCCTGGGTCCTGGGTCCTGGGTGTTGAACGCCACCCAGCAGCTGGAACTGGTGCTTCGGATCGCTCGAAGAAACTACTTTCGAGTGTAAGTGCCTCCTTCTCGGTCGCTTGTGATTGATCGACCACCCGAGTCGCGATCACAGAGCTTGTGTCTGTCGTATACTGGATACCAGAGTGCACCTACGCGTATCCTACCGCTTCAAGGAAGTGAAACAAGACCAGTCGTCGAAACGGCCCAATGTGATCTTGGAGCGCAATGTCCAGCGACCGAGCGTCTGAAGAGGCGCCGCTATCCATCCACGCAAGTGGTGTGACGCCACCGCGGGCGAAATACTCGAGGAGAGTCCTCGATGGAAGGCGCCTTGTTGGCGGCGGTGGTGGTGAGCTGAGCTCAGCTGAGCAAGAGGAGCGAGTCAGTACACGCTGAACGGATGAGTCGTCGCGAGCGACCGCAAGCCCGACCCGTCAGCCGCTCCTCGAAGCTTCCGGCGCGTTTGCAGCCGCGTTCCGTTCGTTGCACTGGCGCCTGCACTGCACACTGCGTGTGCCATTCATTCGGGTGTTCAGGACGTGCTTGAAGTATGGAGGCAACGTGGATGATGCTGAGAGATCAACATGGAGTGGGGATCTCGATAGTGGCTGTCAGTTCCTTCCTTCTTCCAAGACATCATTGACTTTGGCCACGAAGGAACTGCAGTGATCCGCGCTTTCTCTCCCTCTCTACGCAAGGTGGTCGCATTAGCACTAGCATGGGCCCAACATGGTGGCGGCAAGCCGACGCGAACTGTGCACACGCGAGCGGGCGCCACCAATGGGATTCGATGCACACACTGTGCCTGTAGTACGGTATGTGCCGCTCCCGACGCGAATTTCGAAAGAAGCGCGAGCAAAAGAACCAAATAAACAGCGTGGAAAATCGACGACGACGCCGACGTTCGAGGATGGTCCGCCCTCCCGCCTCGCGTTCGGCTGCCTCGTCTCCCGCGTTGACACGCAAGCGCCTCACCCGCGTGCTTCCAGCTCAGAGCTCAGTCGAGGGGCGTCGGGTCGGGTCGGCAGCTTTGACAGGCTTCACTTTAGAGTAGCGCGGCGGTTCCAATTGCGAGCAGCGCTTCCAGAAGAACCACTGCTGATCACAGGAGCAGACTTCCGTCCCCCTCTGCCCTCGAACAGCGAAGCGACCGAGCGCTAGTTGTTCCAGATCCCACTCGCACTCGGCAATTCACATCCTCATTCACCGCCGCCGCGTCACTTGGGCCTATACATCCACTCCTCCCCGACCTTCAGCTTCAGCCTCACTCACTCACCAGCATGACCATCTCGACACGCGTCAAGTCCCAGCTCTTTGCGTCGACGCCCACGAACCGCGAGCAGCTCATCCGACTCCCTGTCACGTCGACGAAACAGGGCGGCGTCGTGGTCGCTCGCTACGCACCACGCTTAACCAGCGCGCTCTCGCCGTCGGTCTCGCAAAAGGTCATCAAGACGTGGACGCGGCAAGAGCACGACCTGTTTCTCCAAGGCCTCGAGCGCCACCCGCACGGTCCGTGGAAGAAGATCGCCGACTTTATCGGCTCGAAGACGGCGCGTCAGACCATGGCCCACGCACAGAAGTACCGCCAGAAGATCGCCCGTCGCCAGCTCATCTGGAAGACTGCAGCAGCGGCGCTCAACAACTCGGTCGCAGCAGCGGCGGCCGCCGCCCACCAGCTGCACGCGCCAGTGCTCTCAGCGCACTACGTCGACATGTACCGTTCGAACGCCGACTGGAGCGCCCTGTCGTCGTCTGCTAGCAGCACGCCCGAGACGAGCGACGACGAAGGCTGGACGACTGACTCGAGCGGCCGCACGCGCTTCGACAGCATCGACGTTCTGTCGCCGTGCCAACAGGGCCTCGCGTGTTCCACTGACTGCGACAACTGCTTCTTTGAGCTCGAGATCCTGCCCATGCTCGCGCAGATGGACACGACTTCCCTCAAGGACGAGTGAAATGAGTTCAATACGCGTACTGAGCCGTCGATGCCATCGGAAGCCATCGATAGCCAGCCTAAGTTATCCAGTAGTAGTAGAGAGAGGAGGGCTAGCCGCTACTGTAGCCTCCTCTTCCTCTCCTCGTCTTTCAAACCAACCAGCAGTACACATACCACTCGTCGTCATCCTGTCATACTGAGTCGCCTCCCTCACTTGCTGGTGGCTTGTGTGCGCTCGTCAGCAGCTGGTGGGAGGATCCGTGTGGACTGGAGCATGCGCTCGTACGCTGTGCAGAGGTGGTCGAGGATCATCTTGTTCGAGAGCACCACGCGGCTAAACTCGTCGTTCCCGACTTCGACAAGCTCCACTTCTTCCACAGGCGACGACGTGCGCGTCTGTGGTTGCCACGACAGCCGACACCCGACACCCGACCGCCGACAGCCGACAGCGTCAGTGCCCGACACCAAGCACCAATCAGGACGACAAGAGAGACGCACCTCGTTCGGTTCAGAGTCCGGCACAGCCACACGATTCAGGTATAGGATCCGACCAGGCGGGAAGAGCGGGTCGTGCAGTGGCTCTTCGGAGCTGCTCGTGTCGGCGACAGCAGCGGCCTCCTCGTCATCCTCGACAGCTCCGAGTGCAGGAAGCAACGAGTCATCGACAGGAGCGTCCACAGGTTCGTCGTCCACAAGTTCGTCTTCGTCCTCGTCCTCAAAGTCCAGCATGTTGGTGCTGTCGGATCAAGACAACAACCAACACGACCGTAAGCAGCGACGACAGCTTCACAACGACGTACTGTACACGTCTGTACAGCGTACCGCTGGCCCTTGCGAAAGAGCTGAAGGAGCCCGACGACTTCTGCTTTCAGGTCCTGGAACATTGAGTCTACCGAGTTCACGACCGTGTCGGTTGGCGCATTCTGCACGACTGTCGCGAACGACTCGGCGCTCTCTGTGATCTCTCGCTGCGCAGCGTCGATCTCGTCCTGGATGCGTGCAGAGAACGCACCGGCCTCACCCTTGACGGTCTCGACATACCCCGTCACGTTCGACGCCACAGTCTCCGTCACTTGCGTCCTGTGTGCGACAGCAACACGGTGGTAGAGAGGTCAGCTCAGGCGACAGGCGACAAGGCGACAGGCGACACACCCGACAAGGCGACACGCACGCACATCTTCCCCTTGACGTTCGACTTCATCGACTCGGTCGCAGTGTCGATGGCGCTGTTGATGCGGTCGCGGAAGAGCGCGAGCAGCGGCGAACTCGCGGTGTCTGCGCCACTCAAGCCACTCTTAGTCTTCCAGTGTATCCATACTGTCGGAGCCTACGGCCGAGATGGACGTACTCGAGACAGTGGCGGCCCCGCTATCCACCGCCGAGCCAGTGTGCTTGAGCAGCTTCTTCGACTCTCGGATCAGTCGCTCGAGTTCTTCCGGTTTGTTCACGGCTGCCGACAGTCGTTCGAGCGCGACCACACTGTCGTCGAGCTTCTCCCATAGCAACGGGAGTTCTGTAGTCGCGTGGCCACGAAACGACAGGTGCACCAGAGCGTATGTGAGTGAGTTGGGACCGCCGACGCGACGACAGGGGACCTTGTGGGGTTGAAACCGCGTACGTACGCTGCTTGTCGTCTGTCTTGAGGATGTTCTGGATGAACTTGACTCGGCTCGCAGAGATCTTGTCGGTCCGGAACGCCGAGAGCGTCGAGTCGATCGACGCTGTCACCCGCCGGTCGATCTCGTTCGAGAACTCGGTGATGTTCTGCTCAAACAGAGAGAGGGGGCCTAGTGAGCGACACGTCGAGAGCGACCACGACTCAGGAACTCTACTCGACTGTCGTCGCACCTCTGTCGCCAGCTGCCGACACACAAGCACACGAGCGCATCCCACGTTCTGTTAGCTCCCGATTCGACAGGTGACAGTCCCAAACGAAACGACACGACAGTCGACAAACGACACCCACCCGTTTGATTTGGTCAATCTTCTCGATCGCTTCCGTCTGCTGTCGGATCGAGAGCGCTTCAAACTTGCGGATCGCCGCGTAGATCTGCTCCATCTTCTCGTCACCCTGTCGCGCCGCGATCGACTTTTGCTCCCGCACTTCGTCCGTCACGAGCTGCTTGAGTGTCGTGCGCCAGTCGAACGCGCTCACTTCGCCCTGGAGCTTAAAGATCGAGTGCTGGTGCAGTCGTGGCACACAGTCGTCGCCGTTCACGACGGTCGTGACAAAGTCTGCGCATTCGTGCGCCAAGTCCCTGGTCACAGACGCCGGCGTCGCGAACGCGTAGCAGTGGATCGTCGAGATTGTCGGCTGGAGCAGCATCGTCGTGAGTGCTGCGACAGACGCACCAAGGCTGTGGCCTGTCGTGACGACACGGTAGTCCGGGTGCGCAGCTGTGAGCTCCATGAGGTCGGCTTTCAGGTTCGTGGCGAGCCAGTTCGCAGCGTGCACCATCCCACGGTGGCCTTGGCCGTGCAAGAATGGCTCGTTCACGAGACACAGGTCGGTGCAAAAGTCCATGATTGACGCGGAGCCACGCACGACAACGACGACTTCACGACGCGTGTGGTCCAATAGCAGCACGAACTTGGGCGAGAAGACACCGCCGTTGTGATGCCGCACGATCGCCTCGCGACTCACGCCGGCTTCCGTGCAGAAGCCAGTGAGGGTCGACGCGTACACTGCGTCGCAGAGCCGGACGTACGTGAGCAAGTGGTCGACGAGCTCTTGGTTCGCTAGCGCTTTCTTGTTTGCGTCACCCGAGAGCACGCTGAGCACGTTGCGCTTCTTTCGCTCGAGCGTATTGTGCTGAGCGAGTACTGAGATGATATCCAAGAAGGTAGGACGTCAGTGACGCTGGCGCACACGTCTCTCGGGCTCAGCAGGCATTCAACGCACCTGTAAGCCCCATGAGCCAATCGCTCGCGTTCCAATTGCGGAATGCAGGGCTCTGTTTCATGAGCGCAAACGTCTCGGAGAGCACTTTGAGCGCTGGGAGCGTGTCGACTGCGAACGCGTCGCCGCTTTTGCTGGTCGTTGGCTGTTGTTGCTGCTGCTGGCGCTGCTCGGAAAGAAACGCATTGCCTGTCGTGGAGAGCGGAGCGGTCGGAGGTGACCGTAGTGCGCTTGGGCCCTGGCGCAGCCGTCGGCGCGCGAGCCGCAGGTGGCGACAGCGGAGCATTCTCAGCCAAGTTGATGATCTCTCGGACGCATTTGATTGGCATTGATTCAGACGCCAGTTGGGCCTGCGACAATTATTTACAGTGATGTGGGCCACGCGGATTCGACTTGGAGAACGTTGTTTTGGTGTCGAGATTCGAACAGGAAGGAGGCAGCGGCAAGTTGCCTAGCTTGCATGGAGCTGCACGTTTTCATATTTTGTAAGCTGCGCGTGTCGAGCCGGTGACAAGGCAAAAAGGGGGAACAAAAACAACAAAAAGACGAAGAAGAACGCGTGAGCTGCCGCGAAAGTCGACCGAAGGGCACGCGTACAGCGACCTTTACACCCACAACAGCGAGCTCTCGGCGACGCACGCGACAGATAAAAGCATGGCAGAGGCTCGAGGCGCCACGCGCAAGTTCAAGGTCGTGCTGCTAGGCGAAGGTGCGTTCATATAGGTCGGTTTATAGGTAGGTTAGTCCACACTGTCCAGTAGCTCACGTCAGCTGCCGCCTTGCAGGCCGTGTGGGCAAGACGTCCATTCTGCTGCGCTACATCAAAGGCGAGTACGACGAGCGGCAGGTCTCGACGCTCCAAGCGAGCTACTTGGACAAGCGCTTAGCAGTCGACGGCAGCAAAGTGCAGCTCTCGCTCTGGGACACTGCCGGCCAAGAACGCTTCCACGCGCTCGGACCAATCTACTACCGTGACGCGGACGGCGCTGTGCTTGTATACGACATTACGGACGACGAGTCGTTCAAGAAAGTGCGCACGTGGGTGCGCGAGCTCCGTCGGATCGTCGGGGACGACATTGACATTGCGATCGCGGGTAACAAGCTCGACCTCCAGCGGAACCGGAAAGTCGACGACGACGAAGCGCGTCGGTACGCTGAGTCCGTTGGTGCGTCGCACTTTGGAACGTCTGCGAAGCTCAACCGCGGCTTAGAAGACGTCTTTGTCGACCTCACGAAGCGGATGCTCAGTCGCTCGTCGAGTAAGAAGAAGAAGAGCACGCTCATTGCCGACGATGAGCCCATTTCGCCGCCACACAACGTACAGCGACGGGGTGGACGAGGAGCTGGTGGTGCCCACGCGCCGTCGTCAGCGACAGCGACAGCAACGGCCACAGCGTCGGCGTCGAGTGGGTCTCCAGCAGACGCGACAGTGTCGACACGGAACCGTGGGGGCGGCCGCGGTCAAGCGATTCAGATCGTTGATGACGACGAGTTGCTCACGTCGCGTGGGTCTACGAATGGACTGCGGGTGCGTGGCGCCAGTGGCGCGCACGTGGACTCGGGGAAGGCGAAGGGCGGCTGCTGTTGATGAGGAGAGATGGTGGTGACGATGACTGGCGAGAGAGAGGGGGAAGGGAAGGAAGGAAGGACGAGGCTGAGGAAAGCAGAACGACAGGAAGAGAGGCGTCGACAGGAGAGAGAGAGAGAGGAGGCGAGAGGGAGAGAGACCACTTGCGTTTATATACTTCGTATGCACGTTGAGACGGTGGTTACGGCTTCCAACTTCCTGTGGCGACGTGAGCGACACTACACTCGCTGCATCTCTTGGTCACGGACACAGCGTGGGCCCGGGCTGGTCGGTGGCTGGACACTGCGTGGACCCGGGCTGGTCGGTGGCTGGACACTGTGTTCACGGGACCTGGTCTGTGGCTGGACCGTCACAAACACAGTGATCGGTTCTGGCTGAGAAGGCTGGTGGAGGATCACAGGTTGGTCCAGAATGACGCAGGCATTGAAGCAACACCCGTCGCTGTCGCAGGCATTGCAGCAACACCCGTCGCTGTCGCAGTCACAGCAACAACAGTCACCGCTGAGGTCGCAATCGCAGTCACAGCCGAGACACAGGCAGATGCCGCCGCTTGAAATGACCGAGGCCGCCGCCACGAAGGCGCCGACAGTCATGGCGCAGACAACGACGAGGAGGATCATGTCCGTGTAGAAGTAGATGACGCCGTGCATGTACTCATCGGGCGACATGACGCGGTACATGGACGCGGCGTCGAGTGCGAACCACATGACGAGTGCGAACTGGAACGCGAGCGAACCAGCG